>VSMD01062714.1:0-78430 GCA_008750895.1 Mirza zaza | reverse complement strand
TATATTTTTAAAAAGATAAAAATTTAAGTCTTCAGTAGTGACTCCACCCTCCAACTAAGTATTTATTTTGTAAATGTAAATGAATGAGTATGCTTCTTAACATGAAGCACGCTAGTAATAGCGTGTAACTGTAGAACTGCTTTACAAGAACATTTCTTCTACTGGTTCTAGTTCAAACTGGCCATGATAAAACTACATGCTGATTTTCATTTATAACATGGCTCAAAATAATCCATTCTGAAAGAGGAAGAGATATTTTTACAGTCCCAATGAGACCAACTAAAATCTCTGTGTAAACCAAGTTGTTTTAGAAAGTGTGAACAAAATATTAACAGATAAAACAGTTATAAGAAATCAACGACAGTTGTTTCTCTTCTGAACTTCGATATTTGATAAAATCTGAGAAGACTTTAAAAGGAAATAGATTGATAATCCAGTTTAGTCCTCAAACACAAGAACAAAAAAATATCTGCTCATTGGGCAGAGGGAGTAGGTTGTGGGAAATACAGCCAAGTGGGTATGATGGAGTCGGGATTTTCTGAGTTGGAAGAGACCGTAGGGTGCCACTGAGATTTACATGTTTTAGGATGAATAAACCTGAGGCCCAGACAGAAGAGTGGCCTGCCCAAAGTCACATGACCAGACAGAGCTTAACCCTGTAACCACAAATTGGGTGCATTTTCTCCTTCATCAACCTGAGTTTGTAGAGCCATCTGAATGCTTTCACCCTTCAGTGCCCAAGTGGGAGCTTATGGTACAAAACACAGAGCAATTTTTGCTCTACCCAATATCAAATTTTATGATAAAGTTATAGTAATTAAGACCACGGGTATTGTTGCTGATGGGGTTCAGATAATACAGCTCCACAGTGTGGTACCGTGGCAGTTGAGGAAACAGCAGAAGCAGGAAGATCATTCTCACCTTTCCCCTACCCTTCTCCCTCAAAGCAGGTCGTAAAACCTTCAATCCAACCTCCATATGCCTAGAGCAAAGGAATATCCTTATCCTTGAAGACACAAAGACAGCAAGAAGAATCTGAACAAACAGTCCTTGCTAAGTTCCCCCCAGTTTATAACAATCAGATCATACCCCCTTTGTTCAATCATACATCTGTAAGACTGTCCACTCTTCATCAAACCTAAACATAAAAACATGTTTCCTGTTTCCTTGGGTCTTTACTTCCAAAGGCAATCATGTAAAACTTAGATTAAATAAATTTGTCTGTTTTATCATGTTATTATGTCTTTTATTATAGGTGTATACAGCTGTGAACTTTGTGATGGGTAAGACAAAGGTATTACTTTTTCTCCCCTACATTGCAAAGCTAGACAAAGAGATTCATGGAACAGGATAGAGTGCCCAGAAATTAGACCCACACACATATGGAATCCTGATGCATGAAAGTAGTGATTTGCAGATCACAGGGTAATGAGGGCCAATAATTAATGGTTGAATAAATGGTTATCCATGTGAAAAAAACAAAACTGGATCACTACTTTAAACTATACACACAAAAAACAATTTCAGGTCCATGACACGTGAAAAAACAAAACTCTAAAATGTTTAGAAGAAAAATACATTTATGACATTAGGATAGGGAAGTATTTCTTTTTTTTTCTTTTTCTTTTGAGACAGGGTCTCACTTTGTTGCCCAGGTTAGAGTGAGTGCCATGGCATCAGCCTAGCTCACAGCAACCTCAAACTCCTGGGCTCAAGCGATGCTACTGCCTCAGCCTCCCGAGTAGCTGGGACTACAGATATGCGCCACCATGCCCAGCTAATTTTTTGTATATATATTTTTTTAGTTGGTCAATTAATTTCATTCTAGTTTTAGTAGAGATGGGGTCTCGCTCAGGCTGGTTTCAAACTCGTGACCTTGAGCAATCTGCCCGCCTTGGCCTACCAGAGTGCTAGGATTACAGGCGTGAGCCACCATGCTTGGCCAGGATAGGGAAGTATTTCTTAAATAAAACACAAAATCACAAACCATAAAAGAAAAGATTCATTAGTTGAATTACATTTTTAAAATGCATTAAAGGACATATAATATGTTTATATAGGTATATTCATTTATGAGCATTTATTGAACTACAGCCTTAAGATTTATATACTCTATTTGTGTCTATTATACTTTAATTTTTTTTTTTTTTTTTTTTTGAGACAGAGTCTCACTTTGTTACCTAGGCTAGAGTGAGTGCCGTGGCGTCAGCCTGGCTCACAGCAACCTCAAACTCCTAGGCTCAAGTGATCCTCCTGCCTCAGCCTCTTGAGTAGCTGGGACTACAGGCATGCGCCACCATGCCCGGCTAATTTTTTCTATATATATATATTAGTTGGCCAATTAATTTCTATTTATAGTAGAGGCAGGGTCTCACTCTTGCTCAGGCTGGTTTCGAACTCCTGACCTTGAGCAATCAGCCCGCCTTGGCCTCCCAGAGAGCTAGGATTACAGGCATGAGCCACCGCGCCCGGCCTATAATTTTTAAAAGTTTACCAAAAATAAGACACTAATAAAAGTCAAGAGGTTGATCACACTCTGGGAAAGGATATTTGCAACACCTATAACAAACAAAGGATTATAGTTTAGAGAAAAAGATGAATAAACAAATAGAGAAATGCACAAAATGTATGAACAGGTAAGTTATAGAAAATGAAACCTAAATGGCCAATAAACATTAAAAAATATTCAATCTCATTTGTCACATGTAAAGGAAAATGAAAATCACAATGAGAAAACATTTTACACACATTTAATTAGTAAACTTTGGTAAGTCTGGCAAGACTAGGTATCAGTGAGAACATAGATCACCAAAAACTTTTTTTATTTAGAGATCATTAGTTTATTATAAAAGAGAGACATGGAAATTATTTACATGATGAAAGATTTCAGAACTTCAGTGGAATGAGCTTCATGTCAATGCCATTTCAATAGTGATTTATTTCAGTCCACATACTTTCCAAGAATGTCACCATCTCTAAATAAGAAATTGTGCCTATTTTCCTCCAGTTCTCAGACTCTCTGCTTCATCATCCGTGGAGAACAAGCATTCACGTTGCAACTGTGGCAGTTCTGGGTGGTGATGGGGCCACCTCCCAGGAGTGTGCTGTGCCGGGGGACCCAGGATCCAAGTGCTTCTTCCCAATCCCCTTTAGCTGTCAGCCAGTCCTCCTCACTTCAGCCTCTGCTTCCCCCACCCCCGACCCCTGCACCCCTGATGCCACCAATATTGAGGCTTTTCAGTATTACGTGGTGTAAATCCAGTTCCCACTTTTTCCCAGTGTCAGTTTAGGATTTGGCTTTCAGAGGTCTCCTCAGTGAGTTCCTAATTATGCATCTGCTTTCCACCTTCTAAAATGTTGTGGGTTCTCGTGGGCATGTGAAACAAAATACAAACTGAGGCTGGATGTTAAAAGAAGAAATCAACTAGGAAGTGTCTGTTATATGCAATTTTTAGGTTGCACTATTGGGTTGGGAAGACAATCATATTCTCCTTGTCATTGTAGGTTTATGCCTTAAATTAAAAATTCCTCTATGTGTAGCTTAAGTGGGAGTTCAGGAGGGATTGAAATTATATGTGTGTATTCAAACTGCCATCTTTACCTGACAGTTATGTACCAATATAACTACTGTTTAATTCCTTGTATCTTTTAGATTCCTTAAATATCACCTAATTAGTTAATGAAAAGGTTGAGAAACCACACTATAGTAATGAAGGCATCGCCCTGCCTTTCTATACCTAGAAACCTTGAAAATTTCATCTTTATTTAGAGAGGGCAGAATCATAGAGCTTGAGACCATAATATCCAACCCACCCCCTTATTTTCAAGACGAGGAAACTGTTCAGAGAGTTGACACAATTTTTTCGCAAACATTAGTAGTAGAACTAGAATTATTTGTAAAATCTCCTGATTATGGGTTAAACTTTTTTTTTGCTAAGTGTTCAAAGCCTCCATCTAATGCTTTTTCCATAGTAAACTAAATTGTTTCCCCAAATACTCAGTTCTTCTGTTTAGTTTTTCCCTAGTGATAACATTCAAATTTCTTTTTTTTCAAACAAAAGGTCTCACATATTTATTACTGAACCAGCTTATTAGAGCAGAGCATATAAACAAAAAGAAAAATCATTTTCCCAGTGAAATGTGTCTGACCAAATAGTAATGACATTTTCAGCTTGATATGGTAAGATGGTAGTGACCTTGATACAGCATAAATATGTGTGCCATCATCTAATGTTCAAGTCCTTATAGATCCAGCTTGGTTCTTCTCCAACATCTCCTCTTGGAGTTGTACCCGATTTTATTACCAGTTCGCATCCAAACCCACTGGGGAATGGGACGATTTTTGCTTTTGTTTCTTGGCCAGAAATCCCTTGATTCTGAAAGTCTTGTGAGAAGACATGGTGAGAAATGGAGTCAACCACTCACATCAGGATGGTGGAGGAAGGGAGAAAGAGCCGAATTTCTTAAATGTCTCAGCAATCATACCACGAACAAGAGAAACTAAATTTACACACGTTACTTGAAACAGTCATCCAACCAGGTATTTTTATGTGAAAAATCTCTTCTTACGTAAGTGACAAATGGGAAAAATCTCAATCAGTTTCTCATGTTTGGTTAATCTGGACGAGCTCACATTATCCCATTAACCAGGGAGATAAAGATCAGATGACTTTTGCCAAGAAAGACCTGGGTATTTCACTGGGTTCAGGGCAGTAGACATTGAGTTGCTCATTGTTCCTACAGATGTCTTCAATTTTATACTCAGACTTACATTTCCATTCCCATGGGTGATGTGTGGCAACATCCCCTCTGACTTTCCACGTTGCCTTAGGAACAAAAACATCTAAGGGACTCAGGAAGCACACATTAAAAAAAAAAAAAAAAGGATTCTATTGTAAAGCTTCATTCCATTTAAGCAAAGTTGGTTCCCTGCATTTTCTCCTTTGCAAACCAATGTGCACAATAGCTTATAAGGTAATGATGCATTCATTTTAAGACTTCAAGATTAGGGGACTCAGGTAGAATTTTCAAAGCAAAGGAAATAATTAAGGTAGTTTTCATATCCCAGAGTTTTAAAACTCTACCAAATAATTCCATAAAAATACCCAACACATACACAAACATACACACACACACACATGAGCTACTGGGAAAGTATTTCTGAATACATGAATCTTCCAGAATGTCTTCACTTGTTACCCTTTTTTTTCCACAGAAAAATTTAAAAATCCACCTACTCATTTTCACTTTGAAAATCTAAACCAAATGTGTAATTGCTTGAGTAAAAAAAACAAAGGAAGATTCCATTCCTCAGAAACATCTTTTAGCAGCGGCAATACTGTTCTCAAACATACACAATTTCTATTCTTTGTGTTAGTAGATCTAAATATTGGGTAGTTTGAGGTTAAATATAATGCTAGCATCTGAAGCAACTAGAACACAAGATGATTCACAAATCCTTACTTCGTGATTTCAAACGTGGGCGTGAGGTAATACGTCGTGGGGCTTTATTTTCACCTGTGCCTGGTATGGCCCAGAACTACCTTTTTGTTTTTTAATTTTTAATTTTTTTCTTAATTTTTAAATTAATAAACAAAATACACCTACCAGGATGCTTTCGGCAGAACTACCTTTAATAGTGAGGACAGGAGGGTAGATGGCTGGAGCAGCAGCCTGCCACTAAACTCATCTGCTTCTCAAAACCATGAGCACCAGTTGAGAATGCTATAGACTCAGCTCTGTGCTGTCTCTTAGTCTAGTGCCTCCGGTTCACCCCAATGTCCCCAATCTCCATCCTTCTCCTGGGAATAGAGGGCAATATTCCCTTCATGAGAGCCTTTTATACAGTATGGAGGAAAAGGAGAAACCAGGGAATAAACAGATGCATATCTATGTAGACTGGCCCCTGCCTGTGTTCTTCCTCCTCTGGATCTCCATGTTGCCAGAAGAAGTGAAACCAGAAACAATAGCTAATATTTATGAATCTATAACCTGGGCTCCTTACATATGCTGCCTCATTTAATTTTTGTACACACTAAAACACTGAGACCATTGTTACCCCTATTTTACACATGAGAAAATTGATGCTTAAAGAAATTAACTTTCCCAAGGTCACTCAACCAGCAGATGATGGGCTAGATTTCAGATCCTGACAGCCTAACTCCAGCCCCCACCTTTAACTAGTGTTTCATTGAGAATTACCCCATAGCGATCGCTGGAACAGCTCGGTCCCCCATGTCAGTAGCCTACTTTTCATTAAACTATAAAAATGTTTTCTGCTTTACCTCTGGGCACTATGTTGAGACCAGTTTGGATCCTCTATGTAAGAGTTATCATCTGAGAAAATTGTAGTGTGTAAATCATAACAAAGACATGAATACTTTTTCAATCAGTTTGATTGAGGTATAACTTTTATATAATATTCACCATTTTCTGTTTTTGTTTTTTTGGTTTTTGTGTGTGTGTCTTTTTTTTTGTTTTTTTTTTAAATCGAAGGTCCCTTACTGGTGCTGCTTCCATGAGTGGCTGTGACCAGGGGAAAAGTGAAATGTCGTCTCCACAACACTCCATTTATACCCAGAACTGAACCGACAAGCACAGAGTCACTATTGTGGTTAGAAATTGGCAGCACAAGAAGGGATGGAACAGGTGAGGAGTAGGGGTGTTGTTAAAAAATACAGCCCCCTCCCACAACTGGGGTGCCTGGGGAACCTTGATCTGCTTCAAACCAAGAGGAACCAGAAGATCAAAAGCGGTTTGGGAAGACCAGAACCTTCAGGGATGGAGAGAGGAGGAAAATCGAGGGGGTGGGGGGACTGTTTGGCAACTGCCCTCCCCCTGCTGGGATCCCCCCAGCCCCTCGGGTCTGGCAGGAAGGGGGCAGCCTGCACCCCCCAGGGGCAGGTCTGGGGCTGCCAGATGCTTCAGGCAGGGGGCTGGAGGGGGCTCACAAAGGCTTGCCCTCCAGGGAGGTGACGGTACTGCCCTCAGCCTCTCTGCCAGGGTGGAGCGGTCCTTGACCTCCTCATAGCAGTTTGCTTGTAATTCATGCTTGATCCCCATCAGCTGCTCCATGGCATCCTTGGAGCTGGCATAGATCATTTTGCTCTTAAGGGGTGCACACTCAGGGGCCCAAAAGATAAACACCAGGTCCTCCTTCTTACTCTCTGTGGTCTCATAGGTCTTGCTCTTGCTCAGGCTGCTTTGGAACTCCTGACCTTAAACAGTCCTCCCGCCTCGGCCTCCCAGAGTACTAGGATTACAGGCATGAGCCACTGCACCCAGCTGCATGTATACATCTTGAAGTAGAATTTGATGGGTCATATGATAAATGTAAGAGCATTCCAGTTGCTCCACATCCTCACCAATGCTTGGTATTACCAGTGTTTTTAATTTTTGACATTCTAGTGAGTGAGTAGTGAAATCTTGTTGTAGTTTAAATTTGTGTCCAGCATGGTGGTTTGCACCTGTAATTCCAGCACTTTGGGAGGTTGAGTAGAGAGGATTGCTTGAGGCCAGGAGTCTGAGACCAGTCTGGGGAACACAGAGAGAGCCCGATCTCTACAAAAAATTTTTTAAAAATTAGCTGGGTAGTGGCATGTGCCTGTAGTCCGGCTAATTAGGAGGCTGAGGCAGGAGGATTTCTTGAGACTAGGAGTTTGAGACCAACCTAGGCAACACTGCAAGACTCTGTCTCTAAAAAAATAAAAAATAAAAGAAGAAAAAGGAAAAAAAAAAACCCAATCCATTTGACACTGTTGGGAAAAAAACCTACATAAAGCTCCCTTTTAAAGAATATAACATAACCTACAACCAGCATTATAACCAATGTTCCTTTCATATGTCTATTATTATGTTATAAAAGCATGTTCTTGCTATTACAGCAACAAAATCTACTACAAAGAATACTAGCATAGGTATCAAGAAACTCAGAGCCTTTGTCTCACCTCTGCCACTCACTAGCTCTGAAACTCTGGACAAATCATTTATTCTCCACCTACAAAATTGGGATCATAATAAATGTTTCTCCCTCCTGAGAATAAAAGGAAGATAAATATCCGCAACAGTGCCTTGAGTTGCAACATAAATTCAAGGCATTATTATTTTTAGTACAAAAAGCCTAGAAATAAGTACCATATTGTCCTAACATTTTTATTATTTTAATTAGCACAAATTATATGTTTTTTTGTGCAGCTTTTATTTGGCTCTTTGTGTAAGAAGTAGACAAAAAAAAAAAGTCATGTGAAAAGAGAGAAATAAGAAGAGGAAATAAATGAGACAACTTTGATTAATGTATTATGCTAAAAATTACTGCCAGAAATGAAAAGGCAATTCTAAATTAGATAGCTACAAGACATGAAATCCCCTTCCCAAGCTATTGCAAACCAGAGCCCTGTGAGAGAGAATGAAGCTAAACAAAAAACATATGGCATTGTAAAAATGAAGTATCAGAAAACTCCAATAGCTAAATGGTCTCCAGGATTAGAAATAGAAAAGGCATATTAGCTAGTAAGTGGATTCCATTGTCAAGAAACAATATGTAGACCTCTCCGAGGATCGACATGTTCTCTCCTGACTCTCTTGCAGAGTAGAAGGCTGTGCTTCAGTTGTTTCTGGTCCTTGATCTAATTCTGAAAACTTTAGGGGCCTGGGGCTAACCGTTGACTCTCAACGGTCAGTTTCATGAGGACAACTGCCTCCAAAGGCAAACAACATCAACCTTAAGGTTTTTCTATCTAGTTGGTTGAAAACCCAGTTAGCACATAATAGTAGCTATTGTTTATTTTCGTGTTTAAAAATATGAGAAGATTCAGTACCTTTAGTCTGAAAAAGGCAAAAGCTAAGAAGACTCAAAAAAGTTAATGAATTGTATGGATAAATTTAAAAAAAAAAAATCACTTTGTCCTTAACATGCTAGGATAAGAGATTTCTCTTTTGAAACTTGAGTAAGAGGCACTCAGGACAAACAAAAAGAAGCTGTGTGTTGAACCATGGGATTCGTAGTTGTGAGTTATCATATGACTATCATACGAGTATTACAACTTTCTGATTACTTGTCTGAATTGTCAGTTCCTTGAGGGCTGGGTCTTAGTGCTGTGTCTTTAGCAGTTGGATGAATGTTCTTAATGAATGTTAATTCTCTTCATCCTTCTTAGGCCCACTTCTTTGTTGGAGGATGTGCAGTCTATAACCCAAATAAAAAGATTTCTTCCAGCATGGGAAGATTATCCAATTACTTTTAAGTTCCAGGAGTAGCTGAAGAAAAAGAAAAGAACAAATAAGCAACACATATTCAGGTCATTTCTGCTTTATTTGTTCTGTTTCCATGATGATGATACTTTACATTTATTTTATTATTAACAATGTTAACTACAAATACTGTTTCCTTCCCCAAAATAATTATCCAGAATAATTTGTATTTTTTTTTTTTTTTTGAGACAGAGTCTCGCTTTGTTGCCCAGGTTAGAGTGAGTGCCGTGGCGTCAGCCTAGCTCACAGCAACCTCAGACTCCTGGGCTCAAGCAATCCTGCTGCCTCAGCCTCCCGAGTAGCTGGGACTACAGGCATGCACCACCATGCCTGGCTAATTTTTTCTATATGTATTAGTTGGCCAATTAATTTCTTTCTATTTTTAGTAGAGACGGGGGTTTCGTTCTTGCTCAGCCTGGTCTCGAACTCCTGACCTCGAGTAATCCGCCCACCTCAGCCTCCCAGAGTGCTAGGATTATAGGCGTGAACCACCGCACCCGGCCCAGAATAATTTTTATATTAGAGATATTCATAATTCCAACATAAGGGCACAACATAACCAATAACTAATTTGGGGAAAGTCTGAGATAGTTAAAAATGCTATAAAAAACAAATCTACATCTCCAGAAAATATATAAACAATGTATAATCTAAATTGTGACTAGAAGCCAAGAAGAATAAACTCTCAGCAGGAGCAATAGTTAAAATGCCTAAGCCAGTGGTTCTCAAAGTGTGTTCCCTAGACCAGCAACATCGGCATCACCTGCAAACTTGTTACAGATGCACATTCTCAGATCCCACTCCATACCCACTAATTCAGAAACTTTGGGGATGGAATGCAGCAATCTGTGCTGTAACAAGCCCTCCATGGTATCCTGATGCATGCTAGTTTGGGAAAAACTGCTCTAATCTATTCATTTTATCATCCTTATTTTACCAATGAGGAAACATGAGCTCATACACAATTCAGCTAATACAGCATGGGACAAGAGCCAGGCCTCGTGACTCCAAATTTTGAGCACAGAATTGAAAGAAAAAAATAAGCTTAAGAATCAGAAAATCTCTGATTCTTTAGCTTGTGCTAGCTTAGGTAGAAAAAACTTATTTAGAACTTCTTAGGCCTCAGGGACTTCATCTGCGATATAGGGATAGTAATAATGTACTAGCTCCAAAGAATTTTTGGAGAGAAACAAATTAGACAATGTATGTAACCATGCTTTTAGGCTGTTAATATTCATCAAATTTTGATCATAATTTCTGCAGTTTTTTGATCTTAAGAGAAAACAAGAAACATGTTCTCAGTTTCTATTCCAAGTTTCTATATACAGGATATATAATGAACTTTTAAATACAATCTACTTCTAATTTTGGTTTCTGCTATGATAAGTTTTTCCTCCAAGCTGCAAAATTACACAAGCTGTAACTTTACTCAAGACAAAATTATGATGACCCATATTTTTGTATAGAGAAAAAGGATAGTGTTATGTGGCATTTTTCTACAAAAGAATCAAGCGATCTTCATTTAACAAAAAATTTTCTCTAGGATGAGATGATGTGTATCTTAGCTTTTAGTTCACAGGAGTGTTTTTCACAAGCGAATTACCATTCTACATTTATTTTATACAACTGGCATTTTTAATGTAACATTGTAGCCTAGGTGACTTTTATATAGTAACCTCATAAACTATATATGTGTTCACTATTTTAAAATAATTTTGTTATGAGTTTTTTTAAATATCATTATAAATAACTCTAAAACTACAAAAGGATATAAAAAAAGGAAAAACAAATTTTAAATGCCTACATTTCTACTACCCAGCAATAGCTGCTTTTAACATCTAGCTTTTCATCTTTCCAAAATGTTTTGTATATGCACAACACACATACATATTTTAACAAAATAGAGCATGTGATTTTACCACTTGTCAGTATATTATGAAAATATTTCCAGGTAATCATTTCTGCTTCATCAGTCTAAATGCCTACAGTGCATTCCATTGGATGGATGGATTAGATGGATGGATGTGAGATTAACCAATCACTTACTGGACAGTTACATTTCTCCAGTTGTTTCTGTTCTATAACCAGTGATTCGATGCACACTGTGCACCGCTCTGATCATCCTCTCAGAATTCATTCTTAGAAGCAGTTTCTAGACCAAAGAGAAGTATATTTTTAAGGCTTTTGATTCATACCCCAAATTGCCTTAGAGAAAGATCGTACTAACTTCTACTCTCGCCAGTAGCATATGACTGCCAGTTTTCCAACATCTTCCCCTTTGGAAAAATATCTTTTCAATTCTAATATGTCAAAATATGTCAGAAATAATATTTTGTTGTTATTTGAATGTGCATGCATTTGATTACTAAAGAGGTTGGTCATCTTTTCACATGAGTAGCAGACACTGCGGGGCCTTCCAATATCCTCTGGCTCCCACCTCTACAGCCACTGGTGGCTTACTCAGAGGACCTGTGACTGCTGAGAGTGTTCTATTTGGTGTGATAGCCAGGGAAACTGCAGGGCAAGTGGGAAGTGCCAGAGAATTAACACCCCAGGGAGCAACCTCCACCAAGTCTGCACCCTGGATAACTCCAGGGAATGTCTCACTCTCTCTGCCACAGTTCCCTGGCAGAACTGAGTCCCAGCTGCCCACAGAGGAAATGGCTTGATGATGTACCCTTTGCTGGCTTCCTTCCCTTCCCTATTTCACTTCCCCACTTCTTATCAGTGTTTTCTAGGGTCATCTCCCAAATAAACAACTTGAATTGAATTCTTATCTCAGGGTCTCCTTTTGGGCTGGGAACCCAAAGCAAGATAATATGCCTTTTCTTTTTTCCCTTTATTTAGTTAATTACCTAATCATTCATATATTTTTCTCATTTTGATATTGGAATTAGAATTATTAATACCTATTTTAGGCCGGGTGCCATGGCTCACGCCTGTAATCCTAGCACTCTGGGAGGCCAAGGCGGGAGGATTGCTCAAGGTCAGGAGTTGGAGACCAGCCTGAGCAAGAGCAAGACCCCATCTTTACCAAAAATAGAAATTAATTGACCAAGTAAAAATATATATACAAAAAATTAGCGGGGCATGGTGGTGCATGCCTGTAGTCCCAGCTACTTGAGAAGCTGAGGCAGGAGGATCACTGCAGCCCAGGAGTTTGAGGTTGCTGTGAGCTAGGCTGACGCCATGGCACTCTAGCCCAGGCAACAGAGTGAGACAATGTCTCCAAAAACAAAAAAATACCTATTTTAAAATATTAAGAAGAAAGAAATAATTCAGAAGAGCGACCCTAATAGATCTCAAATCAGGGGCTTGATAGACAATTACAGTTTCATCAAATTCAAAGTGCCTTACCAAATAGGTAAAGATTTGACGGATTATAAGTTATAAACAATAACTATTATATTCAAAGCTAACTGCCCCCTCTTTATCTTAAATGTGCCGTATTAAGCTGGAGATTTTCTTGGAGGTATAAGTGAACTAAAATGTAGGAAAAGGGAAAAAAATCTAGCAAACTCATGAGGAGAATATTTTAGCCAAGGTGCACTCAATGTGTTGATTGAGTGCTAAAAGAAAAGCTACATTCAAAAATGCAAATAGGCTCAAAATAGACTGTGATCATTGCTAGGGAGCAATTAGGGTTCAGTGAGAAGTCTGTTGAGAAGGTTTAAAATGGAGACATATTTGGGGTCAGATGACATTTTCTAGTATCTAAAATCAATATGTTCTTAATTAAAGCACCAGTCGCCCAAGAAGAAGCTAAAAGGCATAAACAATGTTAAACTAAGGTGGATTAGAGCCTGAAATTCAGCTAGACTAAGAGTGCATACAACTAGGCAGAAAAAGGAAAAGAAAAGAAAAAAGACACACACACACACACACACACACAAACAACTTACAAAAAGCAAATAAACGATTTGGAATTGGGGGAGGCAGGGAAAGGGGTACAGACAACAAAAGAAAATTGCCAATTTGAATCTTGCTCTGGGCCAGGAATCTGACAATCACTCCAGAAGAATCCGTTTAGAGGCCATTCCTCCAGCTGCACAATTTAAACTAAAGCATTTGCAAAGGTAACACAAGGACAGTCTAGACAACCTATAATAACTTGCCTTGTTTGGGCACTGAAAGTTTTTAAGGAGGACACACAGAATACAAATCCACAGGGGTCAAACATAAAAGCCTCTTCGGGTCTGTGACTGCTTCCAACTTCTAAGTTACCTCCAGCAGAGTTAAATGAAAAAAAATGTGACTCAGTCATTGTACTGTATTTTATCAGGACAGATCCTAATGTTTTCCTGAACTCACGAGATATTCTAAGGCTATGTGTCTCCAGAATAGCAAAACCCAGAAGAAATACAGAAAATTCAGTCCAGACTAGAGGCAGTGCAAATGATGGCTGTGGGATCCCAAATCTGGTTGCTTGAGATTTATTAAAAGATAAATACTCAATAACCCATCAGCTCTGTGCTAGACTGATTCAAAGAGCTCACGATCTAGTCAGGAAGAGATTCCCCTGAACATATCCATCTCAAACCAAAGATTTATCAACTTAAATGCATTTATTCCATTCTCATCCACACACGTCCACTAAATAAAGACCATTGAGAGCATTGTCTGCATTGCTTTGTACTCAATTCTCCACGGCAGGCAGCACCACCAACTAAATAAGCAAGGGCCTTGGGGAAACTTCATTAAAGCACATTACTACTAAATATTAGTCAGACTTGGTTTTTCTGTGATAAAGAATACTACCCCCAAATCTCAGTGGATTAATCTAATACAAATTTCTTTCTTGCTCACACTACCTGTTCCACGTGAATGAGCAAAAAAACATGCTCCACATCACTGAAGGACTTGGGCTGATGAAAGCTCCGCCATTTCACACAGCCACACTGCCTGGGACACGTGGCCAGGAAGGGGCGGTGGAAGGAAAGGGAGAGACTGGGGAATCCCACAGATGTTACCTCTGCTCCTGTTTCACTGGCCAGAGTTCACCCCGTGGCTTCTTCCAACTGCAGGAGGTTGAGAAGTGCTGTGTCTAAAAGAGGAAAGGGGAGGGGAGGGAACTGGATGTTGGAGTCATTTCCACAAACACATCATAATGATCTGGAACTTTGGACGGTTTCCTAGCACAAAGTTAGGATAGAAACAGACGTTGGGAGGTAAAGCTAAGGATACACAACAAAAGGCATGAGTCATGGTTCAGAGGTCCCAAACCAAGGCCAGGAGTCATCTATGAAGGAGGTGCCAGGGCTGTAAATAAAGGAGGGAGCAAGCATTCAAATCCCAAGAATGACTTGTGGCAAAGGCCACCTCGTCATAAATCTATTTAAATTGACTTTGTTTTCACACAAAGTGACATTTTCTTCAGACATCTTAAATCTGTCACTTATACCTGACATCACCCCATCTGCATTTCTCAAAGTATGGTCCTTGCATCATAAGGGACAGATATATCTGAGGGGCTTCACAGAAATACAGATTCCTAGGACCCACCTACCCACAGCTTCATGAATTAGAATCTCTGAAGTGGGCGTCCTGGAGTCTGCTTTTTAACAAGTATCCCTTAGGTAATTCGAATGCATCTTAAATTTTAGGATTCTCTGTTGTAAACTTCTGCCAGGATCCAGGGAGAGTGTGAGATCTAACTTGGGTTTAGGCCCTGGGAGAATGCCGACCTCGTCCTAGTCACTAAGAAGAACCTTCCCAAATGCAGAAGGCATTTGGCAAGGTCAAGACTGTGCATTTAGGCCAGGAGCGGTGGCTCACGCCTGTAATCCTAGCTCTCTGGGAGGCCAAAGTGGGCGGATCGTTTGAGCTCAAGAGTTCCAGACCAGCCTGAGCAAGAGCGAGACCCCATCACTACTATAAATAGAAAGAAATTAATTGGCCAACTAATATATATAGAAAAAATTGGCCGGGCATGGTGGTGCATCCCTGTAGTCCCAGCTACTTGGGAGGCTGAGGCAGCAGGATTGCTTGAGCCCAGGAGTTTGAGGTTGCTGTGAGCTAGGCTGACGCCATGGCACTCACTCTAGCCTGGGCAACAGAGTGAGACTCTGTCTCAAAAATAAAAAAAAAAAAACACTGTCATGGCTATTAGACACTTTTCCTAAATAAAGAAAAAAGCACAAACCAGGGAATTATAAAATAGAATTATTACACACTGTACAGGAGGGAGGAGTGAAATCAAAGGAATGCATCAGAAAGCTTTGAAATATCAACCACTCAGAAAAATGAATGGCGAATTATGGGTTTAAACTTCTTGGTCTGAAACACTGAGAAGAAATCTGATATCCAAATAAAATGAAGATTAGGAATCTTGGGTTGAAAAATAAAAATATAGAAAAAAAGAATGATGATGTGTAGGTATATGGAGGGGTATCTCTAAAATGTAAAGCATCTTTAGGCCCCGGGAGATTTTTTTACTGTCACAAAAGAAATCATTTGGTTCGAATGGAAACATTTATTACCTGCAGAATAGACAAGGCTTCTGTGAGCTCTTCAAACATACAATCAGGAAGTGAACTATCTTTGGAAGTGTAACACCGTGCCCTACATGATATGGGGGTAAAGGTCAACATCCCAAGTCTGGGGGTGGGTGAGAAGTTCAAACCATGGTGTAAGGAAGATAGACAAAACACTGAGCACATTCCACAATGTTTATGTATTTCAAAACACCATGTTGTACACAATAAATATATATAATTTCTATTTGTCCACTTAATTAATTTTTTAAAAGATATTGAGCACAGTGGCTCTCTATAAATACAATGAAAAAATAATGTCCTGACTACCAGGAACAATGCTATTCTTCAGAGCTATCAACATTAGTGGCTATTAATATGCAGTCTGCAAATCTCAGTGGCTTAACAGCCAAAATTTATTTCTTTCTCACCTCCTTGCCCAATATTGATTGGAGACTGTCCCCTAGACAGTGACTCAGAGATCTGGGCTGCTTCTGTATTAGGGCTCTGCTACCCCCGAGTGCCTCTTTGATCATAAATCAACCATCAGGTAAAGAGAGAGAACAAGGAGGCTCACTTAGGATGTTTCAAAGACAAGCCTGGAAGTGGTGTACAATCAAAAGACACCGATCAGGCTGGGTTCGGGGGCTCACGCCTGTAATCCTAGCACTCTGGAAGGCCGAGGTGGGTGGATAGCTCAAGGTCAGGAGTTCGAAACCAGCCTGAGCAAGAGTGAGACCCCCGTCTCTACTAAAAATAGAAACAAATTAAGTGACCAACTAAAAATATATAGAAAAAATTAGCCGGGCATGGTGGTGCGTGCCTGTAGTCCCAGCTACTTGGGAGGCTGAGGCAGGATGATCACTAGAGCCCAGGAGTTTGAGGTTGCTGTGAGCTAGGCTGACGCCACGGCACTCTAGCCAGGGCAACAGAATGAGACTCTGTCCCCCCCCCCAAAAAAAAAAAATCAATATAGCTGTGAGCAAGACTGAGACATGAGTCATCTTGTGCACCCAGGAGAAGGAAATGGAATCAGTGAGCATCTAGCCCATCTCTGCCACACCATGACCACTAATCCATGATCTGCCTCTGTCTCAGTTAAAATCAAAAGCCTTTCTAAAGTTTTTAAAGCATGTTTTACAGTGTAGCTCCTAAAATGTATTATTAAGAACTTCAATAAATATTTGAATGTCATTCCTGGCACAGCTAAGATTCTCAATAAAACTTTCAGAAATGCAGAACATTATGGTAGTAATGTGAATTCAAAAATAAGTATTTAATGCTCAGAATGGTTAAGTTTGGCAATTCCATTCTGGGATTTGGGAGGGTGGCTAAGCCCGTATTCTTACAATGTGCCCTATGAGCCCATTTTTGAAATGGGTATATGATAGAGAGCAATATGCATAATGTTTGGGGTATAAATTCCAAATTTTATTTATGAACTTTTAATACAACATTTATAATTCCAGATCCATTCTAACACTGTATCTCTCTACACATTTATGGCAGACTTAGAAAATTTGTTGACTAATGACAGCTAGTTTTGAACATTTCCAAGGTATCTTCTCCATTTTATATAGATCATCATTGTGCCTTGTTTTCATATTCTTATTTGTTAACCCTAGAGTCATAGTGTGCATTTTGTTGCGGTATCAACACTTCTCAATATTTTAGAACAAGAAATTCCAACCAATGATTCATCATTAAATATTGTGAATTGTGGACATTTAAAAACTTTCTAATGGCTAGGCACAGTAGCTCACACCTATAATCCTATCACTTTGGAAGGCTGAGGCAAGAGAATCACATAAGGCCAGGAACATAGCAAGACCTGAACAACACAGCAAGACCCCACCTCAGCAAAAAATTTTAAAAATTAGCCATTTGTGATGGCACATACTTGTAGTCCAAGCTACTCGGATCTGAGACAGAAGGATTGGTTGAACCCAGGAGTTGGAGGCTGCAGTGAGCTGTGACGGTGCCCCAGCACTCCAGGCTGGGTGACAGAGTGAGACCCTCTCTCAAAACAAAAAGAAAAACAATTTTCTAGTGTGTGCATTTGGTTTTCACCTCTCTCTCTTCCTTCCTCTCCTTCCTCCTATTGAGTAAGTTTCATAATTACCTGGCGGGTACTTTTATTTTTTTAAATTTGCAATAGCCATGACAGCGTTTTAAAGCTTACCCTAAGGGAAGTCATCTAAACATGAAACAGATGAATAAATATATCTTGGGCAAAATAACTTGCAGATATGAGACAGACAATTAGAGTAGGCATATGTTTATGATTGGGAAAGCATGTCTGTCCACATGTATGGGAAACGGTTAGTGTGGAGAATGGCCCACTGTACAGAGGGTGTTGTCTAGTTGTTATAGAAGCAACTGGGAATTCTGGGATGACCCTCAACCTCTTTGGCTAACAAATTATCCTCAACTAGATGCCTGGAATTGGAAACAATTGATGCCAGGTGGGTAAAAGAGAAAGCTGATTCCATTTACTTTACCACCTCATTTATTTCTGCGGCAAGACAGGCAAGCAAAAACAGTATGTATGTCTCAACATCAAATGATCATCGTTTTTCATTTGTTTGCAAGGCTGTCTGTGGATGTTGATATCAAAAGTATCTCAAGATCTAAGTAAGAGCAGCCCTTTATACAAGAAATTAATGTAAACCATAGATTAGAACCAGTGTAGAAAGCATTAATACTACCATATTTCAAATAACAAACAGAATGTAAAACCATGAAAAGAAAAAAGAAAAAAACCTTTTAGAGGCCCTTATCCATGAGATCTTATGTTAAAGTGAAGAACAGTCCTACTATTTCAAGTCAATAGCTTTGGTCAATAACAGCCCTTTCATGTAAAGCATATTTTTTCTCCTCAATGAAGGTTTTTTTTTTTACATTTGTCATCCAATCTATTGTATTGATAGTCATCTGAAACTGACTTATTTTTCTCCTAAAATAGAGTAGTGAGTCATCTTCATGGTGTAGCCCTGCTAGGCTGGAACTGCTGCATTCTGATAAGTAATGTGGCCTTTGACCTCTAACCACTTTTGGAGAGTGACCAAATCAAGCTAGAAAAGTCAGATCTTGCTAAAGACCACATACGAAGTTCTTGGCAAAGTCACATGAGAAAACAGAGTTCATGAACTCTCAGTGCCAACGTTTTAACTACTGCCTTTGTCCCTTGTTTTGGGAACTCCATTAGAATTTTAAAAAGTAGAAAATCCTGGAATTTTGCTTGCTTTTTTTCCATGACCAATTTAAAGGAATGATGGACAGAGCTCTACACTAGGAGTCAGAGACTTAGACTCTTTTAAAAACAATAACCAATGGAAAATTTCAATGAACTCTTTTGACCCATCACTTAGCTTTGAGAGTCTTAAAGTCATAGCCTATCTCATTTCATCTATCTTCAACTGAATTCCTTTCTCCCATATAATTTTGAAGCAAATATCACACATCATATCAAGTCATTTCATCCATAAATATTTCAGGATATATTTATGTATCTATATCTATATCTATCAATACCATTATCATATCTAAAACATTTGATAATAATTATTTAATGTCATCATATATACAATGTTCAAACTTCCAACTGTCTCACAAATATAATTTTTAACAGTTTGTTTGAATCAATATCCAAATAAAGTCCACTTATTGTGATTCAATACATGTTTCTTAGGTTTTTTAAAATTTCTAGGCTTTCTCCCCATCTCTTTTTTCTTTCTCTTTCTCTCTCTCTCTCTCTTTTTTAAAAATAATTTATTTGTTGAAGAAACCGGGTCATTTGTCCTGTAGACACAAATGGGATTTTGCTGATTGCAACCCTGTGGTATTATTTAACATGTTCTTCAATTCTCTGTTTTTAAATTGGTAATTGAATCTAAAATGTTTGAAAAGATTCAGATTTTGGTTGTCTTTGGCAAGGGGACTTCATAGATGTGGTGTATTCCCAGTATTCTTATTTCTGAGATCTCCTGGCTCTATTCTTCTCCCTCACTTCTATCTGAAATTTCTCTTTCCTTTGTCCCTCCCTTAGCTCTCTGTCTTGCTCAATTTGGTCCACTCCCAGTAGTTTTTTCTCAATATGGAGCTTTGTCTTGAAAGAAAGCTACTGCTGGTTATTTCCAAGAGTTCATAAAGCCAAGACTATTCCATCCTTTTCAGACCTTGTCATTCTATTGTCCTGTCATCTACCTACAAATCGGCATCTGCACAAATCCCTCTCAGGTTATCCAGTTTTCAAATTGGCTAACTGTGCTTTCCATTGAGTATCTACTGGTGATTTTGAGATTCTACTCTTCTCAGATCTATTAGATGCCCCAATGCTTCTTTCCATATAAATGCTAATGCCGTCTAGGCGTGGTCCAGTGGATAGTTTGGGCTCAGGAGTTCGAGAACAGCCTGAGCAAGAGCGAGACTAAAAATAGAAAGAAATTAGCTGGACAACTAAAAACATATACAGAAAAAATTAGCCGGGCATGGTGGCACATACCTGTAGTCCCAGCTACTCGGGAGGCTGAGGCAGGAGGATTGCTTGCGCCCAGCAGTTTGAGGGTCCTGTGAGCCAGGCTGATGCCATGGCATCCTGGCCCGGGGAACAGAGTGAGACTCTGTCTCAAATAAATAAATAAATAAATAAATGCTGATACCATGCAGGTCTTATAGTTGCCAGTAGTTTGTCCCTATCTGCTTATACTTTGGGGTTGTTGGCAATACCTTTTCATTTAGTTTGTTTTGATGCTGTCAATTTGTATTGGTTTTGCTAACCTAGTTCTATATATTTTTATGGGGGATGGGTATAGTTATGGGGCATTTAAAAACTAAAGAACTATTTCAGGCTGGGTGCGGTGGCTCACACCTGTGATCCTAGCACTCTGGGAGGCTGAGGCGGACGGATTGCTCAAGGTCAGGAGTTCGAAACCAGCCTGAGCAAGAGCCAGACCCCGTCTCTACTATAAATAAAAATAAATTAATTGGACAACTAATATATATATATATACAAAAAATTAGCCGGGCATGTTGGTGCATGCCTGTAGTCCCAGCTACTCAGGAGGCTGAGGTAGGAGGATCACTTTAGCCCAGGAGTTTGAGGTTGCCGTGAGCTAGGCTGATGCCATGGCACTCACTCTAGCCTGGGTAACAGAGTGAGACTCTGTCTCAAAAAAAAAAAAAAAAAAAAAGAACTATTTCACTATTCCTACCATCTTGCCAGAATTTCTAATATTTGTATTTTAAACCTAGATAAAGTACCAACTAGCTGGATGAAAAGCTACCCAGGGAAGAAATTATTTTTTATTTCTTTAATTTTTGAGACAGAGTCTCACTTTGTTGCCCAGGCTACAGTGCCATGGCGTCAGCCTAGCTCACAGCAACCTCAAACTCCTGGGCTCAAGCCTCAGACTCCCAGGTAGCTGGGACTACAGGCATGTGCCACCATGCCTGGCTAATTTTTTCTATATATTTTTCTATATATTTTTTGGCCAATTAATTTCTTTCTATTTTTAGTAGAGACGGGGTCATGCTCTTACTCAGGCTGGTTTCGAACTCCTGACATTGAGCGATCCTCCCGCCTTGGCCTCCCAGAGTGCCAGGATTATAGGCGTGAGCCAACCCAGGGAAGGAATTAGATTGTCAATGATCTCCTGCTAGCTGTAAGCATGAAGTTATTTGATTATTATTATTAATTATTTAATTTCAAAATTATTCTAATTTTTACTTTTATTTTCATTCCAATAGCCCCTCTGCTCATTGTAGAAATTAGCATTTATCGAGATTCTATTGTGTGCTAGGTGTCAGTTTTTATAATGATGAACAATCCATAGACCTTGTTCTCTAGGAGTTCACTGTCCAGGAGAGGAAATAGATAAATATAGACAATTATAATACAACATGACTTTATATTGTAGTAAAAGTAAGTAAATGTTTCTATGGGCACCTGAAGAGAGTATCCAACTCTGCTTTATGGAGTATGACAAAGGCTTCAGAAAAGAGACAGTGCTTGAAATGAGTGCTAAGGGATGAAGGTCACCAGGCAGAGGAAGAACTTGTTCTCCCATGACTGCCAGAACCTTTTCAGAGGCCACCTCTGCAAATAGTTCCAAGCTTTCTGTCTGGTACAACTGCTGGGGTGTTAGGGGACAGATGAAATTTACTAAGTCAGGGAAGGTATAAAGGGGGTAAAGAGGAGAAACCATGTTGTAGAATGGGAAGAGGAGTTCAGTTTTTACATGTTGTTTGCAATGTCTCTGGGATATCCAGGCAGAAATATTAAATATTTGGCAGACAGCTGGAAATATGGTCTAACAGGTCAATTTACAATACACCAGCAGTTTCGTACTGAAGTCTTGCAAGTGGATGAGACCCATTCAGAGTAGAATGAGAAGAAAAGGAGCACTAAGACGAATCCAGCACCATATTTAAGGGGTCTGCAAAGGAAAAGAAATCTACAAGGGATACTGAAAAGGAGCACAGAAGTAGGAAATGGCATGGAAGCCAAAGGAGGGAAGAATTTCAAAGAGTACACAGATAGGTCCAGGAAAATATCAACTGAAAAGTAACCTCTGGGCTCTTCAATTAGGTAGCCATTGGCGACCTCAGCAAAAGCTGTTTCTTTCTGCTTAAGAATGCTTTTTGGGGGAAAAAAGCTGTTTTGGCACGTTGGCAAGGATAAAAGCTATATTTCATGGATGTAGAGTATATGGGAAAGTAAGGAAATAGAGACAGAAGAGAAATTACTCTTTTCAAAAAGTTTGATAGGGTCTGGCAGCATCAAAATTCAGTATTATAGATTGTGTCCCATATGTAACATAAAATCAACCAAGCAATAAATATTTATTGTGAGCTTATTATGTGTAAGCCATTGTCCCCAAGTACTATGAATGTAAAAAAGATATTAATGACATAGTCCTTGCTAAAAAGGATACAACTGGAAAGGTGAAAGTATGCAAATTCATAACTGCATTTTTAAAAGAAAGTCCTTCAGAAACCCTAAGTAATCAGATTAAGTAAGGCACTTTTAAAAAATATGTTGGGGCTGGGAACGGTGGCTCACACCTGTAATCCTAGCACTCTGGGAGGCCAAGGCAGGTGGATCGCTCAAGGTCAGTAGTTCAAAACCAGCCTGAGCAAGAGCGAGACCCCATCTCTACTATAAATAGAAAGAAATTAATTGGCCAACTAAACATATATATATATATATACACATACACACACACACACATATATATATATATATATATATATAATTATCTGGGCATGGTGGTGCATGCCTGTAGTCCCAGCTACTCGGGAGGCTGAGGCAGGAGGATCGCTTGAGCCCAGGAGTTTGAGGTTGCTGTGAGCTAAGCTGATGCCATGGCACTCTAGCCGGGGAAACAAAAGTGAGACTCTGTCTCTAAAAAAAAAAAAAAAAAAAAAGAGGAGTAATTGTCAGACAATACCAAGTCTTCTCAAAAGAAGAAATGTTTCTATTAATATTTAATTCTATTATCCGCAGTAGGGGTTCAAATAAGAGATCAAAGGTAACAAACAAGCAGAAAACCCTTAAGCAACACTGAATACACCTGTCTTTTCCTTTCCTTCCTAACATTTCTGGCCTTGACTTTCGTAGGGCTGATATAACAGACACCATACCAGGCTTGAATGCTGTTACTCCCACAGGGAAGGTTCTCCATGTATTCTGGCAGGTGATTTACACCTGAGGGTGGAGGGTTAGGGGAGTTTTTTCTCTGTTCCCCATTCTCCAGATGGTTCTCAGATTAACCTTTATCAATGACCCAGGGCCAGTGAGTGCAGGTGGACCAGAGATTGGGCCTTCTTGGGCAGCAGGATGGGCCCAAAGAAGACTTTCAAATATACTAGCACAAAGGACTACAGGTTCATTTGTGAATTATACAATAACCTTGTTTCCTCTAGTGCTTGAGACCAGATGGTTAAGTAAATAAATAAGTTACAACCAAGTCTGTTCCAATGTTATGACTGTGGAATTCGAGATAATTCCTTTAATCAGTCATCCAAAGAGTTCAGTCTCCTTTGTATTCTGACCCAGAAGTGGATATCATTCACCATGACTTTCAGAGTCCTTTGGTGATAAGAGATTTTCAGTATCAGTGAATATAAATTTAAATTTTATTACTGAATTTTCCGGAGATAAATTAATGAAAGCCTCTGGGTCCCATTTTGCTCTGGAAATAACTGCTGACATTTAGGAACTGTTGAAGGATTTGGGAGAAAAATATAAAGTTGTATCATTGCTTAAGTTTTAAAATAGAGATTTCAAAATAAACTAACTTATTAGAATTCAAAAGGGAACTTCAAAAGTGAAACCCTCAACTCACACCTTTTTTTTTTTTTTTGAGACAGAGTCTCACTCTGTTGCCCAGGCTAGAGTGAGTGCCGTGGCGTCAGCCTAGCTCACAGCAATCTCAATCTCCTGGGCTCAAGCGATCCTTCTGCCTCAGCCTCCCCAGTAGCTGGGACTACAGCCATGCACCACCATGCCTGGCTAATTTTTTCTCTATACTTTTTTATTTGGCCAATTAATTTCTTTCTATTTTTAGTAGATACGGGATCTTGCTCTTGCTGGGGCTGGTCTCGAACTCCTGATCACAAATGATCCGCCTGCCTCGGCCTCCCAGAGTGCTAGGATTACAGGCATGAGCCACCACGCTCGACCTGCCAGATGTTCTTTATCTTCCTTTCACATTAAAAAATATCAAGTACTTAGGGAACTGTTCTACTTCTGTAATTATTAAGGACTCAAAGATGAATATAGCCATGAAACAAATTATAATACAATGGCTGACTTGAAATTGCTAATGAAAAGAAAATCATATGAACCCAAATCATACTATTAGAATAAGGAAATATTGTTTTGGGGTTAATAATTGATGGTACATTAGATTAGAATCCTGTATCAGTGAATCAGTTGGCTCTTGAGAAAGCAGTTGAGCAATAATCAGAAATCTTAGTGAGATAAACAGTGATCTAGTCTACATCAGCAGTTGTAAACTCCAGGTAAACATTAAAATCATGGGAGATAGGGTCATTTAAAAAATATTGGTGCCCAGTCCCAACCCAGAGATTCTGATAATATTGGTCTATGGAGGACTATTGCTGTAAGATCAAACTTTTTCAAAACTACTTCCACCCCCACCCTCCCCATCCAGGTGTTTCTAATGTGTAATCAGGCTAAAAACTTGTCTTAGTCTGTTCGGGCTGCTATAACAAAATCATAAACTGGGTGGCTTATAAACAACAGAAATTTCTTTCTCACTGTCTAGGGGCTGGGAAGTCCAAGATCAAGGAGCTGGTAGATTCTGTGTCTGGTGAGGGCCCACTTTCTGGTTCATGCACTACGTCTCCACATGGTAGAAAGGAGAAACTCTCCTGGAGTTTCTTTTATAAGAGTATTAATCCCATTCATGAGGGCTTCTACCCTCATAACCTAATTACCTCTTCAAGTATTTAAACTTCCTAATGCCATTATCTTGGAGGCTAAGATTTCAACACATGAATTTTGAGGGGACACAAAACATTCAGATCATAGCACTTCTGATCTACATTAATTGTCTAGCTTTTTATGATACTGAATTCTTATTTATAATTGATATAATCAATAAAGAGTGGCAGATGTACTTGTAAAATAGTTTTTATGATAATTTTTTTCCAAATCACTCTTCTCTGACTTTAATGGTTTAGAAGATTAAAATACTAAGCAAATATAAAACATTACCTACACAGTGGTTACAAGTAAAAAAAAAAAATAGGTATATGTAGAGATCAATTATAGATGAGCCACAAGATGACTTTTTTATTTTTCTATAAAGTTGTTTGTAAGAGCCTTGGAATGAAATCATAAAATTTTTTATCTAAATACCTCATTGAGGATAAAAGTTAAGTAATTTTCAGGGTTCACCTCACTTATGATAGGTGCTGGTTAGAACCCATGTTCCAAGATTTTCATCTTATTGTTCTTTCAAATATTACCTTGATTTTATTTTTTAATAAGTAAAGGTCATTTTGGGGGAATAATAAAAAAAGCCACAATCAATTATTAGAAATGTTAATAAACATTTAGAGAAAGTTCATAGACTATTTGTCAAGACCATGGACTCTAGAATTAGATAAACTGCAGTCTAACCCTGACTTAAACATTTACTACCCATGAGGCTTCTCTGAATTTTAACTTCTTCATCAGGAAAAATAAGGGTATTATAAAAGCATGAGGTATAAAAATGCATGAAAACAGGCCGGGCGAGGTGGCTCACGCCTGTAATCCTAGCACTCTGGGAAACTGAGGCAGGCGGATTGCTCGAGGTCAGGTGTTTGAAACCAGTCTGAGCAAGAGCGAGACCCAGTCTCTACTATAAATAGAAAGAAATTAATTGGCCAACTAATATATATAGAAAAAATTAGCCGGGCATAGTGGCGCATGCCTGTAGTCCCAGCTATAGGGAGGCTGAGGCAGGAGGATCACTTGAGCCCAGGAGATTGAGGTTGCTGTGAGCTAGGCTGACGCCACGGCACTCACCCTAGTCCGGGCAACAAAGCGAGACTCCGCCTCAAAAAAAAAAAACAAAACAAAAATGCATGAAAGCAATTTCTCTCCTACTCCTAGGGCATTAATTGTTTCCAACCCTAAGAACTAAGGAAAAATAGGGTGAACCCAGACTTCTCTGTTAAAAATGTTTAAAGCAAGCAATAAAGTTGTTTAAAACAGCCCATTTTCTACATTAGTTCTTCCACATATATTTCAATGGCTGGCATACTGAGGTAGCTATTAAATAAGATAATATATGTGAATCATTTAGAGCAATGCCTCGCATATAGTATACACTCAGCAATATAAGATTTGTTGCAATTATCATGCATTACTCAGTCAGTGTTGCTTAATGAAGCAGATGGATGTTTTTGTTTTTTCCGGTAAGGTAATTGTGTTTGCATGCTAAATAGTTTGTATTATGTAGAACATTCTTCCGTGATGTCTAAACCACTTCAGAGTCAAAACGAGTAATATTATAAATTAATCAGGCAGTCAGCATGTATGTGTGCAAAATTGCAAAGGAAGAAGACAATATCCTTATTCTCCCCAAACCTATAACTTTGTGAAAACAGAAGGAAGAAAATGAGCTCTGCCAGTCAAGCAAAGTACC
Organism: Mirza zaza; assembly: GCA_008750895.1. Lineage (NCBI taxonomy): Eukaryota > Metazoa > Chordata > Mammalia > Primates > Cheirogaleidae > Mirza > Mirza zaza. The sequence goes on along the minus strand of VSMD01062714.1, from coordinate 51,543 downwards.
AGGCTGATCAACTCATTGAGTTGCTGTCATATTTGGTGCTAACCATGCCCTGGGTTACTCTATTCCTCAGACATGAGCTAGGGGAGCATTTAAGGAATTATGAGAAATATTACAGTATCTGCAGATTTGACACATCAGTTCCATTTTTATTGCATTTCTGGGGAAGGAGAATTAATTCTACCAAGAAAAGAAACATGTTGATGTCCTTACCTATCAAATAAGCTGACTTTCTGCCAAATGGATATGATCATAGGCCAGGGGTGAGTCTTCCAGTCAGGAAACCAGCAAAGGACAAGATGACACCAGGCTCACTTTATAGACCTTGTGTTTGATTAATAGCACAGTTAGAGATTAAAGAAGAAAAAAAGATTATACTGAAATGATGTCATCTACTTAAGGGGAAAAAACTATACTGCAGCAAGGATACAGATGAAAAAAAACCAAAAAGGATATTCCAGACCTAAAAAAGAAAATTTATCATCTTCATTCTTTTCCTCAATTACTTTATTTTTACAATCAAAGTTTGGAGCTATTCTATTTTATTTTTGTGAAAACTTCCTGCAAATTTTTGTGACTGTCTACAACTTCATTTGAGGCAAATAAAACTTTCAAGTAAAAACGTGTGACCATTCATTTCATTCAACAAGTATTTATTATAAGCCCACCATGTGCTGGGCACTATACTGTTGGAAATACAACAGGATCTTTGCTCCTCACAGACATTATATTTCAGTGGAGGGGTGGGGAAGGGAGGGAAGAGACAGTGAACAAACTAAAAATCTAATAAAATCACAAAGATGATTAATGAAGTACAATGAAGAAAGTAAATAAGGGACCGTGAGACAGAATAATGGGGGAACCTGCTTTACATGGGGCAGAGGGATCCTGGAAGTCCTTGCTGAAAATTTTCATCCACATGGCAGACATCAGAGATGTTCAAGCAAAAGGTGACACATTCTGATGTATATTTAGTGTGTGCATGTGTTTGATTTTATCCTTCAGAAAACCCAGGTTTCCTACAATAAGTGTGAGATATCAGAGTAGTATCAATATTAGAAAGGCACTCACATTGTTTTCAGACCGTGTTACCCATAAGCACTAATCAAAAAATAAAAATAGGCCGGGCGCGGTGGCTCACGCCTGTAATCCTAGCACTCTGGGAGGCCGAGGCGGGTAGATCGCTCAAGGTCAGGAGTTGGAAACCAGCCTGAGCGAGACCTCGCCTCTACTAAAAATAGAAAGAAACTAATTGACCAACTAAAAATATATATACAAAAAATCAGCTGGGCATGGTCGCCCATGCCTGTAGTCCCAGTTGCTTGGGAGGCTGAGGCAGTAGGATCGCTTGAGCCCAGGAGTTTGAGGTTGCTGTGAGCTAGGCTGACGCCACGGCACTCACTCTAGCCTGAGCAACAAAGTGAGACTCTGTCTCAAAAAAATAAATAAATAAAATAAAATAAAATAAAAATAATCCCAAATCTCCTAAAGATTAGGCCAATATAAAGCAAATGGTTATTAGTTTTCCTGTCATCTAATAAGACATTTCAAGATATATCATGGAATGCTCAGACTTGTTTGTGATTTCTAGATTGAGACTCAATTTTCATCTCTGTCCTAAAATGTCACTTTTCCTTGGATTTCTGGATCATGTTTTCCTTCCATAATTTTATTCAAAAAGAGCTCATCTATCTGTTAATGCTCAACTTAAAATTTAAAGATTGAAAAGATATTTTCAAGTATGTATTTGTTCTTAAAATATGGTGAAATATTTTATATAACAGGTAGCATCTATCCTAAAATATGCATCTCCTCACAGAGGTTATAATAACCTCTTATATTTGTACAGTATGATGTGCTTTCAAATTCATTATCTGGCTTATGTCTCAAAGCAACCAGGGGAGGCCAATGGTATCTTTTCCATTTTGAAGAAGACCAAATGAATCTCAGAGGTAGTCAGTGACTTGTAATATTAATATATATATTAAATATATAATATATATATATTAATAGATCACCCAGTGGGAAAGTGGCAGAACTAGGGCTAGAATGAACCTAGCCCTTTGGTTCTTTGGTCCTTCTTTTAAATCTCCCAGTAGTCTCAACTAAGGCCAAAGAGCAGTGAAAGGGGGTTCTATCCTTTTACCCCATGGCTGTGTGATTGTGCGATGCCCAAACCTATTGAAACTTGAAACAATATTATTATTTATTTGAGTTAAAGACTTTCCTCCTCCTTCTGAGAGTGTGTGAAAGGCTCCCAGATTAAAATAAAATCAAATTAATTGGGAGGTCTCCTTTTTTTTTATTAGTTAGTTTGTTTTAGGATTTTATAACATATCCGGAAGTGGTTCCAGGCAGTATCACAGGGTGTTTTGAAACTAGGATAGAGAATCTCTGTCTGATGTTGGCTTAGGTTTCAGGATTGGCATAATTGAAGTATGGCATCATTACTGCCTTATGGTAAGTAATCATCTCTTCACTTTGTTATAGCATCATATATATTTAAAATTATACGGCTATTTAAAAAGTAAACTGCAGGCTAGTCCAAGTGCAGTGGTGTTTACAGCTAATTGGTCACAGCCAGTTATAGATTCCTTTGTTCCATCTCCATTCCCACTGCTCCACTTGACTAGCCTTAAAAAAACAAAAAAGTAGTATAGGAGGTAGGAGAGGAGAAAAAAATAAAATACAATAAACTACAATGCACATTTCTCTCTAGGTCAATGGATAAATATAGAAGACCACAAACAGGGGGAAAAAGTATTTTCAGCAACCCTGAATCATTTTCTGATTTGGATCAGTCTTTGGTAACAACTTTAATGATCTTTCTTGACACTCAAGGTGGGAAATTCAAAATTCACAGGGAAGAATATGAGAGCAACCCTATGAATCATTTAGTGTAAATTTAATTTAAATTTATTCCACCTCAGGAAGTTTCATTTTTAATATAGTCAAAAGAGCTGGCCCTATTCTGTTTATAAAGAACATTGGTCCCATCCCTAGTTATAAGAAAAATATAATCTCTAATTGTATACATAATCCTTGAAGATTCGACTATCAATAACTTTTTTGGAACTTCAAATAAAGAGTAAAATAAGAAAGACCTGAGAAATTCACATTTCTCCAGAAGTTTCTAGTTGCCTCTCTCAGCTCCTATACATGTCATTTCCTCTGTAACATGGACATACTTGGTGAACTTTTCATGACTCATATAATTTTCTTCTTGGCCAAGATGACCTTCTATCCCTGTACCTCCCAAAGCTATAAACATTAACTGATATGACCCTTAATCTTATTTTTAATAAAAAACACACCATTTATATTTGACTAAAGATCTACATCTCCCTGGTGGTCTAGTGGTCAGGATTCAAAAAAGAAAAAAAAAGTTAAAAATTAAAATATAAGTAAATAAATTATAATAAATATAAAAAACTAAAAAAAAAAAATCTACATCTATTATCATTTTTATGTGGTTTCTTTTGTCATACACACTACAGATTATTTCTACCTCCACTCCTCATCTCACTGATGGGGTGAAGGTTTGACTTGTTTAAAAGATTGAGGCCCTGCAAAATATATCCATGTATGTCTTCTCACTAGACACTGTTTACTGTAGGGCAGCAAAAAATTTTCATTCTTATTATTTTTTTAAGACATGGGGTCTCATTATGTTGCCCAGCCTGGTATTAAGTGATCTTCCCACCTTAGCCTCCCAAGTAGCTGGGACTATAGGCACAAACCACCACACCCAGCTCAAAAAATTATTATGAATTTAGTAATGTGTAAACTATAATTAAAATTACTTCAATTTTCCAAGATTCCAAATTTGCAGTACAGTGATCCTAACTAAATACAATGACTCTAGATGCTCAATTACAAGTCCAAATGAGAGTATAAGTAAAAAGATGATGTAGGTATTGGTGGCACTTTGTTTATGGCTGTTTGGTTAAACCTGGGAAGGAGGAGGATTCTCTCAGATACACCTCAGATGCTCAGTGACATGGTAGCATTTGCTGGCTTCTTGGGATAATGCACTGGCTGTTGAATGGAAATTGCAGTGAAGAGAACTTCAAGAGTAGTTCATTTCTAAATGAGGACCCCAGTTAGAAGACTTTGCAACATTCAGGTGTGGATGATAGTGACTTAGATCAGGATGGTGGTGGTAATGGTGGTAATACTAGTGGTAGAGATGGAGAAGAGTGAAAGAATTTGGGATAGACTTTGGAGTAGAATAGATAAAATATGGTGATGATTTAGATTTAGGGATTGAGGAAAAGGAGGAATCAAAGACACTCTTTAGGTTATTTGCCTACACTGCTAGGTGGCTTGTGGGTGGTAACATTTATTAAGAGTGAGGGGAACAGAATGGGCTCAGGGTGGCTCATGCCTGTAATCTTAGTACTCTGGGAGGCTGAGGCGGAAGGATCACTTGAGCCTAGGAGTTCAAGTCCAGCCTGACCAAAAGCAAGACCCTGTCTCTACTAAAAATAGAAAAAATTAGTCAGGCGTGATGGTGCATGCCTGTAGTCCCAGCTACTCAGGAGGCTGAGGCAGGAGGATCGCTTGAGCTCAGGAATTGGAGGTTGAAGTGAGCTATGATGATGCCACTGCACTCCAGCCTGGATGACAGAGAAAGAACCTGTGTCAAAAAAAAAAAAAAGAGTAAGGGGAACAGACTTTGAGTATTAGAAGAATGGAAATCAGAGTTCTGTTTTTGACATGATACATTTAAGATACTTACCAGCTATCCAGCTGAAGATAGAGATTAGAGTTGGAATTTGGGGCCCAGGGGTCAGATAGACCTTGTAGTCCTGCATGCACTCAAATCCTTTGAAATACGATATACGCATGACAGGATGGCTCAGAAATCAGAAATTCAGTAGGGGAAAAGAGTTTCTCACATATGAGTGCTTGAAGTGTAGACACCACAGTTCATATTCCCTATTTGGGGCTATGCTCACTTGCCTTTAAATCCCAGGACCACTTGGGAATACTTGGGTTAGGATTCTGAGGGTTGATTAGCCTGCCTTCAGAGGGTGAAGGAGGCACCCAGATGGACTTCTCAACCCTCTCTGATAGAGGCTCTGCGTGCTATGTAAATGTCCTTGTAGGGTTTGTCCTTGTAGGGTGTAGAGCTTCCATATTGAATATCCCTTAGCTATTGTGGCATTTCTCTTCCTCCAGGGTGGGGTGGGGCAGGGAGAGCGGTCAGACCTCTCTCACTGTACATATTTGATTCGTGATCATTTAAATGACTAAAATTTACACATCAGCCTCCTCTTCCTCCTCCAAGTTGGTCCCCAATGATCCTTACCTCCTTGTTTTTAGTCTTTGTGTAGTCTCCACCCACATTGAATCAGGACTCAGAACTGCTTAAGGTTACCAATAGGTGAAGGTGAATGACCTTTAAGTTTAGGCCACAATGGCACTGTAGCTTCTACCCTGCTGTCTTGGATTGTCGCCACATTCTGAGGATACTCGTGCAGTCCCAGAGAGTTCACATGGAAAGGAACCAAGTCCTACCACCAACAGCCAGCACCGCCCTGACAGTCGGGTGAATGAGCCCCCTGAAGTGGTTCCTCCAGCCTCAGCCAAGACTTCAGAATGCTGCAGCTGACATCTGACTACAACCTCCTGAGATGGCCCAGCTAGAACCACCCATCCAAATAACTCCAGAATTTCTGATCCAGAGAAACTGAAAACTATAAGTGATTAATATTCTTTTAAGTTTGGGGTGATTTGTTATGCAGCAATAGATGACTAATTCATCCTTTAAAAAGATAGTATTGTTATTGTTGTTATGAACAACAAATTGACTAGAACTTTCAAATAAAAGCATAGAATATAAACGTGATGTTAAAATCATGGAATATAAATGTACCTGTGAGTTTTCCAGAAAAGAAGCTTCCTAAGAATAGATCTATAGACTCTTTTAAATCCCAAACTCTGTGCTAAGGCCCCAATACAGCAAAATTGTGTGACTATAAATAAAGAAGGCAAATAATTTAGCTTTTGTTACCTTGTGGTGTTTTAGGAACTCAGCCTGCATGACAAAGGAAAGCACAAAAAGTATTTTGGACCTTTTGTTTTTTATGTCACAAAGAGTTCTGAAGTTCAGAGGAAGGAACTTTGGTGTTTCCTTTACACCAAAGCAGACTGAGCTGTGCTATTTTATTTATCTGAGAATAGGAAGTTGTGTGATTATGAATTCTGAATATCAGACTTTTTCACAGCAAAGCCACCTAAGATCTATCTTCTAATCAAAACCTGCCAGAAAGAAAGTTTTGTGTTTTTTCCTTATTTGGAAAGTTATTTATCTTTAACAGGAATCTGAACTTAATAATAGTAGTTATTAAGTCAGAAACTCGTTTTTCATGCAAGCACCCTCAAAACATAAAATGGGGCACTCTAGAACTTCAGTCTCCAAACCCCCAGGGACCAGGCCACACAGCAGCAGGTATGCGGCAAGGTGGCCAGTGAACCTTCCTCTGTATTTACAGCCGCTCCTTATTCCGCCTGAGCTCCGCCTCCTGTCAGATCAGCAGCGGCATTGGATTCTCAGGAGTGCTGAATCCTACTGTAATCTGCGCATGCAGGGATTTAGGGTGTGTGTTCCTTATGAGAATCTAATGCCTGATGAATTGAGGTGGAGCTGAGGTGGTAATTCTCCCCGCCCCCACCACTTCCCCCAGCCCCTCCTAGTCTGTGGAAAAATTGTCTTCCATGAAACCAGTCCCTGGTGCCAAAAATGTTGGGGACCACTGACCTAATGTAATAGCCTGACTCTGCTGCTGTTAACAGTTGGAAGTCCCTTCTGACCCACAGCATAGTACCTAAATGGCTAAACACTGACAATCCTGTACCATTTACTAAGTTTCACATTTATTTTGCATTTATTATCTCATTGAATCTTAAAACCACCCTGTAGATGAGCAGCTCGCTTCACTGATAACAAAACTAAGGCCCAGAGAGGCTATTAACCAGCTTCCTTGAACAATCTGCCAAGTGAGTTGGACTGTTTTCTGAGGTCTCTCAGAAATTCCTAAAATTCCTTTATTCCAAGCGATTCAGGCAAGATCAGATCAGCATTAGAGACAGAGGAAGCACAAACTTGGAGTCAGTAGATCTCGATCTTGGCTCCACCACTGGCTGGCCTTGAATACTTGCAGGAATCGTTTAAACATTTCAAATCTCAGTAGCCTCAATCTTTAAAAGGAAGTTGTTAAGATACATCTGATAGGATTATTTTGAAGGCCGAAGGATATAAAATATGTAAATCACTTATGTGCCCTGGGACCTTGATTTAGTTGGTGTATCTTCCCACGCCCTGGGTTCCCATGCATAACATGCATAACAGGCAGGAAGTCACTGCACTTTTGGTAAAGTCCAGTGAGGCTGTGCTGTGGCCCCCTGGACCCCCTTGAGAACTGCAGCACTCATTCTCCAGCTGCCTGGGGTTTGTCAGCTAACCCTGCTCAGCTTAGTCCCTCTAGAGAACTGCTTGCAGCTGAAGTCAGCTTACTCAAGGTCACGCCCCCTTCCCAGGAGGTAGCCCATATTCAATGACTGTCAAAGCAGGGCAGGACAGGCCCTCTTGCCTCAGTTTGGGGAAAATATGAAAAGCTACCGCAGTCCAGAGCTCATCTGAGATTGGCGGGGCTCTTTCCTACAGCAGTCCAGCCTCTCACTCTGCCCAGTCTTGTTTCCTTTCCTTTCTCAGGATAGATGCTGATCCTGAGAGCACCACCCGCAGAAGCTTTTTGCATGCAAATGTCTGTCTCAGAATCTGTTTTCTGGGAACCCAACCATCCTGATGCAACTTGATGACAGTGAGATAACAGATAAGAAAATGCTTTGAAAACTGTAATGTTATCTGCAACACTGGATACCGCTTACCATTTATCACAGCATAATGAGAATTATCTAGAAAATACTGATGTGTTTTTTTGTTTGTTAGTTGTTTTTTTTTTTTTGAGACAGAGTCTCGCTTTGTTGCCCAGGCTAGAGTGAGCGCCATGGCGGCAGCCTAGCTCACAGCAACCTCAAACTCCTGGGCTCAAGCAATCCTACTGCCTCAGCCTCCCGAGTAGCTGGGGCTACAGGCATGCACCACCATGCCCAGCTAATGTTTTCTATATATTTTTAGTTGGGCAATTAATTTCTTTCTATTTATAGTGGAGACAGGGTCTGGCTCTTGCTCAGGCTGGTTTCGAACTCCTGACCTTGAGCAATCCGCCCGCCTCGGCCTCCCAGAGTGCTAGGATTACAGGCATGAGCCACCACGCCCAGCCCTGATGTGTTTTTTATCCCTCCCATAAATTCTGTTCCTCTGCTGCCAGTCTACCACTATGGCCCCAAGGATGAGAAAGGGCAAATGCCACCGCGTACAGAAGCAGGATATGAGGAAAGAGCAGGATCCTTCTAGTCAAGAAAGGAACGTTTAGGGCAATTTTCAGTTTAAAGAGAGAAGAGGAGAGATTAGCAAAAGGAGGTCAGATGCTGGTGTTCACATTTTACCCCTCTTGAGGTGGAATCTGTGTGAGGAAGTGATAGAAACATCCAAATAGGTTCAGTGAAGACTGAGAACTTGGGGACTAGTGGCTGGATTCTCTGGGAAGAGGCAGAGGGAAGCTGCAAGATAGGAGAAGCGTCACTGGCGTGGTGTGGCTAGAAGCAACGGCCAAGCATGGGCAGAAAGAAATCCAGAGGGATGAGCCCAGTTCCCATGCCTTGCATGTGACGGCGTTTAATAGGCAGTGCAGAAACTCAAGCACGCCCTCCACTTCTTCCAGCCAGGGGAGGACAGGATACTGAGGATAGGGGCAGGCTGCAGAAGCCTGGGATTAGGAAAAAGAGGAAGGAACTCCACAAGGCCATCAAAGCACTAAAGACTGCTGAAAATATGATGAGCTGACTTCAGAGAGAAATCTTGATGAAATAATCCCAGTCTGGAAGAGGGTCTGAAGATTGCACAGTAGTCAGGGAGGTAGAAAAAAGGCACTGCATGCCAAAGTGTGGAAATGTTTTCCTTGTAAGAATAATTACTAAAAACATAGATTTAGGCTGGACGCAGTGGCTCAAGCCTGTAATCCTAGCACTCTGGGAGGCTGAGGTGAGTGGATCGTTTGAGCTCAGGAGTTCGAGACCAGCCTGAGCAAGAGCGAAACCCCGTCTCTACTAAAACTAGAAAGAAATTACTTGGTCAGATAAAAATATATAGAAAAAATTGGCAGGGCATGGTGGCACATGCCTCTGCAGTCCCAGCTACTCAGGAGGCTGAGGCAAAAGGATCACTTGAGCCCAGGAATTTGAGGTTGCTGTGAGGTAGGCTGACGCCATGGCACTCTAGCCTGGGCAACAGAGTGAGACTCTGTCTCAAAAAACCCCCAAAACATAGATTTATAAATAAGTGTAAAGTGACTCATGTCTTGGTTTGTGGTCTGTTTATGTTATATGTTCCAGAGATGTTTACTTCATATCCTAATCACTTTTTAATAGCCTTAATGCTTTGGCCTTGCTATGTTCTAATATCTACTAAGAGGGCTGTCCAGAAAGTACCCTGCCACGTAATATGAAAAATAGAGACATTTATTGAAGAATACACAAGATACAAGAAATAGTGTACATAGGGCAATGTCTCCTCATTCACCTTCAAAGTAGGCACCTTGGTCCCTCACAGAGTTCTCCCAGTGTCCCTTAACATAACCCGTACGCGTTCAACATTCTCAGGTGATCTGCTTGTTGCAGGCCTTCCAGAACGTGGATTGCTTTCAACATATGTTTGAGCGTCTTTGAAGCATTTGTGCCACAGTTTTATTTGTGCTGTACTCAATGCATCGTCCTCGAAAAGCTTCTGAATCATTCGAATATTTTCTGTGGAGGCATGTTTAAGCTTAATGCAAAATTTGATGCAGATGCATTGCTCTACTCGCTGAGTGAGTTAGAATGCCACAGCCACACAGTACATGCTCACTCTATGGCATCTAGCACCCCACTGACTAGAATGGTGACAGTGTGCATGTTCACGCATGCGCATCCCGGTCCACTCGCCTTGGCTGCCAGGGTACATCGATGTCGTGCAAACTGTTCTCCTTATATTAACAATGGCTGGATACTTTCCGGATAGTCCTCGTATATTTCTTATTTATAGCTCTGATGGTTGAATTTTCTGGAAACTATCAAATTTTGCCATCTGTTGTATTTCACGACAAATTTAGTGCAAGTTGTGATTAGTGATTATAGTAGTTATGACTCGTTGACATTTCCATTGTAAGTTCTCATTTTGAATTATTTATGTCTAACAAATTTTACCTTAGATTGGGTTGAAAGTTAAAAGAATTTCACATAGCTTTTGTGAATGCTGATCTAGATTCATTACATATATCAGAAGATTTATAAGAGCAAGAGGAAAAATTTGTAATCTGTTTTTATAACTGAAGAAAAACTTAGTTTTTTAAGTAAAAAGTTTAGCTGGCAATTAATGTGAATCAGATCGGTTTTGTTTTAAAAAATCAACTTTTGAAAACTTAAATTTTAAAAGTAACTATGTGCAGTTTGAATAATTCAAACTGCACATAGTTACTTTTATTCCAATAAAAGTTACTTTATTCCAAGTTACTTTTATTCCAATTCCAATATAATTGGAATTTTAGTTGGGAATGTTAAGCTTTGCTTTCTATGATTTATACCTTTTAATTAATGGCCTAGGAGAATAATGTAATGTGTAAAATGAAACATGACAATTTTTTTCTAATTGTATTAAGTAAAATAATTTGAGTGCTTAGCTAATGAACCATAAGTGGTTCTCTAATAAATCACTAGACATGTGATTTACTAGAGATGTCTTTCATTTATAAATGTGTTAATATTTTTTCTCAAGGAATTCTAGTCATTAAAAAAAATATTAATAGTTAACACCCTGATATCAGAATTATAACTATGTCTTTCTAAGATCATTTTTGTATGATGCTATTTGTACCCTTAAAGTTTTATTTAACTGACATGAGGATTCAAAATAATTTAGAAAAGTTGGGATGATGTTGATTCCGTTCCTCATTTGAAACTTGATGCAGGTGTTTTCATAAAACTAATATAATTTTAATCTGATTTCATTATGATTACAAAAGTATTCACTATTTAGTACCCTTATTTTTTGTTTAGATACACTATTGCAGTTTTAATAAGGGTTGTTGAATTTTAAATATCAGCTTCCATTGCTATTGTTTTCAAACTCTAGTCTTGACCATGTGATTTTTTTTTTGAAACAGAGTCTCACTCTGTTGCCTGGCCTGGAGTGCTGTGGCATCAGCCTAGCTCACAGCAACCTCAAACTCCTGGGCTCAAGGGATACTTCTGCTTCAGCCTCCCGAGTAGCTGGGACTATTGGCATGTGCCACAATGCCTGGCTAATTTTTTCTGTATATTTTTAGTTGTCCAGCTAATTTCTTTCTATTTTTAGTAGAGACGGGGGGTCTCGCTCTTGCTCAGGCTAGTTTCAAACTCCCGACCTTGAGCAATCCGCCCATCTCGGCCTCCCAGAATGCTAGGCGTGAGCCACTTTGCCCAGCTGACCATGTGATTTTTTCTTAATACACAGCATTTTTATTAACTATCACTGAAAGTCCATACTTTACAGATTGATTGGGAGAAAACATAATTTGCGAATTGATGCTAATATATCAATTCGCTTATAATAGAGGAAAAATATTATATTGTTATTTATAGCATCATAAAATAAACAATTTTTTGTCAAGCTCCTATAGGGCAAATTTTGTGTCTAGTTTTAGATGATGATGTAGAAAACAGCTTATTATAACTTCTTTAAATTATCTCTTCCAATATAACAGAATAAAAGTTAATAGCTGCATTTATGACTTCTAGATTATTTATTAAGTTTATTTAATATTGTTATTTTATTTAAAACAAAGCAGTAAAATATATAGGAGAGGGGTTACATTTACAGAGGGCTATTTAATGTGTCATTTTTCTGAAATGTAAACATGCATTTTCAATGCACACTTAAGTAATTGTTAAGGAAATAAAATAAAGAATAAAAATTGTAGTAAAGTGCATGTTATCAAATTAAACCATCTGGGTGGTCTTGACATAGTTTTGGTTGAACATAAACTTCAATGCAGTCATTCTGGAAGTATAATTTTTATTTACTGCATGCATCTGGGCAGGTTCGTTATCTCATGCCCGTATTCCTAGCACTTAGGCTGAGGCAGGAGAATTGCTTAAGGCCAAGGGCCAAGAGTTTGATATTAGCCCGAGCAATATAGCTAGACTCCATCTCTACAAAAACTGGAAATATTAGCCAGGCATGGTGGTGCACGCCTACAGTCCCAGCTACTAAAGAGGCTGCGGCAGGAGGATCAGTGGAGCCCAGGAGTTGGAGGCTATAGTGAGCTGTGATGATGCCACTGCACTCTAGCCTGGACGACAGAGCAAGAGCCTATGTCAAAAAAATAAATAAAAATAAATAAATAAATAAATAAATATATATATACCTCTGAGAATTTAAAAAAATGTTCATAGAAAAATGTGGTCGGGCGCTGTGGCTCACGCCTGTAATCCTAGCTCTCTGGGAGGCCCAGGTGGGGGGATCATTTGAGCTCAGGAGTTCGAGACCAGCCTGAGCAAGAGCGAGACCCCATCTCTACTATAAACGGAAAGAAATTAATTGGCCAACTAATATATATAGAAAAAAATATTAGCCGGGCATGGTGGCGCATGCCTGTAGTCCCAGTTGCTTGGGAGGCTGAGGCAGCAGGATTGCTTGAGCCCAGGAGTTTGAGGTTGCTGTGAGCTAGGCTGACGCCACGGCACTCACTCTAGCCTGGGCAACAAGGTGAGACTCAAAAAAAAAAAAAAGAAAAAATGTGGCCGGGAAGTACTCCAAAATGTTAACAGATACACAATAAAGATACAGAACTTTATGTGCCCATAATAATTAAAAATAAAACTTAAAAACGTTAACAGAAGTTTTTCCTCAGGGAAGTTTATTTTTATTTCCTTTTTCATAATTTGTGTATTTTCCAAATTTGCTATAGTGGGTATATTATTTTTTGAGTAAGAAAATAAATGAATGCCAAAAAAGAGCTTTGAGAGGAATGACCATCTGATTCTCTTGGTAAAAATTCTCTTTAATAAGAGGACTGACACTCCCACTGCTTCACTTGACCAGCCTTAAAAAAAAGACAACACTGAAAAGCAGTCGAGGGGAGATCATGGAGCCACGCACACCATGGTAAAAGGCTGGAATATTACCCTGGAGTACAGGGAGAGCTAGTGAAAGATTTGAGTCTGGCAAAGATCACTCTAGGTATAGTGTAAAAAATGGATTAGAAGTGGGTGACCGAGAGGCACAAAGTCCTCTCTTAGTAAGGAGTTATAAGAATCTGAAGAAAAAAACCATAAAGTCCTCGTTGATATTGAGAAACAAAGCTTGTGTATCTCTTCAGCTCTCCTGAGTGCCTGCTTCTCTGTGTAGGTCACAGCTGCGTCTGAGCCAAGTCATTGCTTTCCTTTTGAAGTTGGAACAAGTACCACAACTTGGGCGTAGGATCTGCCTTCCAGAGAGCCACCAAGTGGCCAGACGACACAACCCAGAAGTTCGGAGCTGGTTAGCTCTCCATGGGGTAAAACTTCACCAGTGGCGAATGGATTCAAGAGAAAGACAGGCAGATACACTCCCTTTTCTTCCTCTTGTAGACTAGTGTCAGGTGCAGTTCCTCCTTGTTGACCTTTCCAGAGAAGCCTGCCGAGTGATTTGTGCTATGACTGCACACCAGTAACCAGCGGGGTGGCACTGCATCTCACTGCGTCCCGTCTTCCCTTGCCTCATTCCCCTTCCCCCTTCACTCCCTAGTCTGGGCTTGTGCCCTGCTTTGTACAGTAGCTTAGACCACCGTTACCAACAGAGTAGCACTTGGAGGGAGTGCCACTCAGTAACTGTCAAGAGAGGCCAGGAGTAGGGGCTCACGCCTGTAATCCTAGCACTCTGGAGGCCGAGGCAGGAGGATCACTTGAGCCCAGGAGTTTGAGGTTGCTGTGAGCTAGGCTGATGACACGGCACTCTAGCCCAGGCAACAGAGTGAGGCTCTGTCTCAAAAAAAAAAAGAGAGATTTAGAAGGTATATTGGCAACAATATGGTAGCTGATCTGATATGTGGAGAGTGAGGAAGAGGGATGTATTTAAGATTAGTCCTGGGTTTTTAACTTGGATAACTAAGCAGCCAGCACTAGCACTATTCCTAGCATATACTTAAGCCCTGGGACAATACTTATTGAATGAATGAATGCATAAATTATGGTACCATAACTGAGGTAAAGACTGAAGAAGGTGTTTAATAACGTATCATATGTAGAATAACCTCAAGGAGATTTTAACAAACACTAGTGGGAGGTGTTTGCAGTCCTTTCTTGAGAGGCCCTGGCGCAGATATGTATAAATGAGTCAAGACCCTCCGAAATTGGCTGGGTGCAGGCTCATGCCTGTGATCCTAGCACTCTGGGAGGCCAAAGCGGGAGAATTTCTTGAGGTCAGAAGTTCAAGACCAGCCTGAGCAAGAGTGAGATCTGTCTCTACTAAAAAAAGAAAAAATTAGCTGAGTACAGTGGTGCACATCTATAGTCCCAAGCTACTTGGGAGGCTGAGGCAAGAGGATGGCTTGAGCCCAGGAGTTTGAGGTTCCAGTGAGCTGTGTTGATGCCACTGCACTCCAGCCAGGCTGACAAAACAAGACTCTGTCTCCAAAAAAAAAAACCCTTCAAAGAGAAGCAAAAAGCTGAGCCTAGAAGGGTGTCAACAGCCTGTCCACAGTTCAAATGGGTTTTATTATTCTTAAACCTGAACATGAGCATAAACCTAATTTGTTCCAAATAATATAGTAGAGTTGAAACCATCTTAATAGTCCAGATTAACAGAGCAACTAGGCACAGTTCACATAGTGCTAAATCCTGAGCCTCTCATTTCTGAGCTATTTTCATTTTTATGAAAACCATAGAAAAACACAGCTAAAGAGCCTTCCAGTGATAATCTGGCACACTCTCCTGGTTCAGGGATGACTTGGCACCCAGGTTTAGGAAAAGCACTGTTATTTATTTTTCTGTAGAGATGACTGACACTCAACTACCAAATAACAATATTATGTTATGGAAATGCCAGCCAAGAAAAGCTTACAGAACTAAAAAGTAAGAAACATCTTTTGTTCAACTGTAACAGGGTGGTGACCCCCTGAAGGTACAGTTTCTCTTTTTGCAAAGTTAGCAATACTTTGGCTTAAGTGGGATTTATGGCTAAGCATAAATGCTAGACTTAGACTTAGAGATGGCTGTAAAATAATTATTGTGATTGGTGCTAAAACTAAAATTACTGGTTTAAAGCATAATGAAAACTCCAGTGCCAATCATAGCAGAGCACTATCTTATATA
Source organism: Mirza zaza (assembly GCA_008750895.1). Classification (NCBI taxonomy): domain Eukaryota; kingdom Metazoa; phylum Chordata; class Mammalia; order Primates; family Cheirogaleidae; genus Mirza; species Mirza zaza. The sequence goes on along the minus strand of VSMD01062714.1, from coordinate 36,111 downwards.
GAGAGTACTCAAGATACAAGGTCATCACGGAAGGGCAAAATCATGTACAGTCAAATATGTTCTCTCGGCCAGGCGTGGTGGCTCATGCCTGTAATCCTAGCACTCTGGGAGGCCGAGGTGGGTGGATCTTTGTGCTCACGAGTTCAAGACCAGCCTGAGCAAGAGCAAGACCCCGTCTCTACTAAAAATAGAAAGAAATTAATTGGTCAACTAAAAATATATAGAAAAAATTAGCCGGGCATGGTGGCCTGTGCCTGTAGTCCCAGCTACTCGGGAGGCTGGGGCAAGAGGATCACTTGAGCCCAGGAGTCTGAGGTTGCTGTGAGCTAGGCTGATGCCACGGCACTCCAGCCCAGGCAACAGAGTGAGACTCTGTCTCAAAAAAAAAAATGTTTTCTTTAAAAATTCTCAAGCATAGCATACTCAGTTCCAGGCACTGTTCTAAGAACTTTATACATATTATTCACCTAATCTTTATAACGATCCTATGAAGGAGGCACTATTATTAGCCCCATTACACAGATGAGAAAACTGAGGCATTGAAAGTGTAGGTAACTTCTCCAAGGTCATAGACTAATGTAGTGGATATAGGATTCGGATTCATTATTTAACTGCTTTAATTAAGGGCCCTGCTGTTCAGACAGTCTCAGCATCTTTACGTACCTAGCATGGAACATTGATCACACTATGAAAAGCACAGGGGAACTGAGAGCAACCGATGATAAAGCAGATTCACATCTCCCATCTCATGCTTATTCTCTGGCATACACTTACTGAGCACAGTGATAAACAGAATTGCCCACACTGTTTACATTGTTCTCTCTCTTTTAGAGAACATAGTTTGACTTGCATATTTATATTATATGCATGTGGGATTAAACTTCATTGTATTATAATAGTTAGGGTCCATCTTGGAGTAGTAGCCAATCAGGAGTAAACTCATGAGGTTGGGGAAGAAAGCAGCTTTCTTGAGCTCCTTCTAGTAATGAGGGAGACCTTGTTTTACCACTGCTGTTCCAGGTGTGACACTCTCTTTACTCATCCATTCAACAATTATTTATTGGGCGCCTTTTACATGACAGGCACTGTTTTAGAGGAGATGTCTTGTTGAATAAGGCTGACCAAGTCCTTACCCTCATAGAACATACCTTCTAGAGATGAGACAAACAATAATCAAATAAACATTTAAACAAGAGATTTTATAAGAGATGTGAAGGGAAAATGAAGCAGGGTAATTGGTTAGAGAATGACTGTGGAGGCCAGGCACAGTGGCTCATACCTGTAATCCTAGCACTCTAGGAGGCCGAGGCAGGAGGATTACTTAAGCTCAGGAGTTCGAGACCAACCTGAGCAAGAGCAAGATTCTATCTCTACTAAAAATAGAAAAATTAGCTGGGCATGGTGGTGTGCGCCTGTAGTCCCAGCTACTCAGGAGGCTGAGGCAGGAGGATTGCTTAAGCCCAGGAGTTTGAGGTTGCTGTGAGCTAAGCTGACACCACAGCACTTGCCCAGGCAATACAGTGAGACTGTCTCAAAAAAAAAAAAAAAGAGAGAGAATGACTGTGGCTATGCTGCATCTATATGACATGGGAAGATCAGGGAAGTCCTCTCTGAGGTGCTATTTGAGGAGAGACCTGAATGAGGTAAGGGAGGAAGCCGTGAGAAGGTCTGTGGGTTGAAGGCAGAGGAAACAGAAAATGCAAAGAGCCTAAAGCAGGAGTCTGCTTGACATTTTTGAGGAACAGCGAGAAGGCTGGTTACTGGAGAGCCATGAGCCAGGAAGAAAATGATAGAGGATGAGGCAAGTGTCCAGTCACATGGGCTGTGGTTAGGAGTGTGAATTTTATTCCAAGTGTAAAGGGAGACGACTAGAGGACTTTGAACGAGAGAGTGAGCTCACTTCATTTGTATTTTAAAAGGATGGCTTTGGCTGCTGTGTGGAGAATGAAATGATGAAGGAAAATAACTAGGAGGTGACTGCAGTAGGCTGTGTGAGAAACCATGATGGCTTGGACTAATTGCTAGCGTAGACAGGCAGTGGAGTTTCAGATATATCCATCTCTCTGTCCATATCTATACATTAGAGCTGACAGGAGGGGTTGATAGACCAGATGTGGAGTGTGAGGGAGTGGAATCTAGGGAGATGGGGTTGAGGGAGCTGTCTTATTACTTGGGAAACATTTCTCAGGGAAGATGATGAGAGAAACATTTCAAGGTAAAATGAGACTAGAGCCCTGACAACAAGGCTTACAGTCCTCTCTTGGGGAGCTTTTTGATAACATGACAGGAGGTCCACAAGAGGGCACACTTCTCTCTGCTAGCCAGAATCATGGCCCCCTTCCATTCCAGTCCCTTCCTCTACTAAAAAGTCACCCTTCAGATCACAGCCAAGGCCAGAGGAAGAGAATTCTAACTTTTTTGCAAGTAGGAAAATGTACTGAAGTGGACAGAGGATCTGTGTGTATATAGAATCTATACTGCAGATATGTTAGAAATAAATACATACGTATCTCTTATTTAAAAAAACGATATACCAACATATATGTGAGTATGTCCATTGTAGATGTTGAAATATGCTAGCATTTAACTGGTTATAAGCACTGTACCTTGCTTTATAGTTCAGTACTGGTCTGAGTTCCTCGGCCTTTCTTATCACTCCATGGTGTTTTGTCAAGCCCAAAGCCTCTCACAGTCCTTCCCTCCCTGACCAGGGATCTGTTATACACAGAAAATATCACCTGGACACAGCGACCTTTGAAACCAAAGAATTTTAGTGCAGGAAGGAAGAGCTAGTCCAACCCTTCATTTACTTTAAAGCAGAGGAAATTGAGCCTAGAGAATTTAAAAGACGCCCATAGTTCCAACAGCTGCCCTGTGTACATAATAGCCCTGAGCTTTTCTGAATTATGCTTTATGTGTATCTAATATATTTCTAAGTTCCTACATTTGCATTTAATTCAGAGGTTGCCCTAATCAGATTCATCTATAATTATAAAGGGAGAAGGGGCTGGGCAGAAAAAGAAACAGGATGTTTTCAACAAGCATCTGTTAATACATTACCATTACCCTAAGTGATCTTCTTTGGGAAGTGGATATAATGGGAAACCCGGAAATCAAATCCATGTTTTAAGAAGCCACAGTATGACGAAAGCTTATGCATCATTATCATTTCATCCAGTTTCCTCTAATTAGACTGAAGGCTCTGCCAGAGCAAGGATCAGAGATGTGACTAGAGGGTTGTGGGTTTTATTTCTTCAACAGATATATTAAAACTCATGCTCCTAAAGGAGCACCTCTGGATGCTGCCTTTTGCAACTACCATTGCCCACAGCTTTCATTTTGGTGATAAAGACTACTCACATTAATAGTAATAATGACAATTATCGTGTCCTTCCTATGCATCAGGCTTTCTGTTTAGCACTCGATATGCACTATCATTTATCCTTAATCCTTACACCACACCTATGCTATAGGTACAGGTACATGTTAGAAATGATGAAACCGAGCCACCAGGCATAAGATTGAGTAATTTGCCAGAAGTCACAGAGGAAAGCAATGTAAGAGCTAATATTTGAACACTTACTCCGAGTACTTAATACCCTATATTCTTTTGGTTCTCAGCGAAGCCCGGCAGTCTTTGGAAGAGGAAACACTAAACCCTGTTCAGAGAACTCTCAGCTGGTGAATAAGGTGGGACCCGAGGGCCCCTTTACGCACTTCACCCCTAACCTGGAAGATTTGCTGTTAAGTTGAAGGCAAGTGTGAAGTTACTCATTTCGGTGGAGAGTGACAACTGGGGTGTCAGATGAAAAATGACCAACATCATTTAACATTTTCTTGTCGGTTGTGATTTTTTTTTTTTTCTTTTAGGCTATTCTCCCCCTCTGGTTTTCCAAGTTGTCACAAAACATTTGCGCAATGACCTGGGGTGTTATGACACCCTTCGATGAAAATCTGAGGCCAACTTGGATGAAGGACAACTTCTAAGTAAGAACAGTCTGCTCTCGCCTTGGTTAAACAAATCGAATGGAAACGATCTGTTCAGACGGGAGCATCCAATCGACGCAAGCCCTTCGAGACAGCCCCGACTCCTTGGCAAAGACTGTTGCTTAGCAAAACGTCAAAACTCCAGCGCGCAAACAAAACGTCTCGGGCCCGCCGGGCGCGGGCTCCTCCCGGCGGCTCGAGCTTGGGAGAAAGTCTGGAGGGCACGTGCAGCTCCTCCCTCTCGGGTCAGGCAGTGGGGTGGCGGGGTCTGTGCGTCGGGGCCGACGCCTCCCGCCACCCCGGGAAGGTCCGGGGAGAAGCGCTCTGCCCCGGGAGGCGCCCGGGTCCCGCGTGGGGGGCGGGGGGCGAGGAGACGGGAACCCCGCCCTCCGTCCCGTCCGCGAGCGGCGCGCCCCTCCCCCCAGGAAACGTCCCCGCCGGCCCCTCCCTCCACCACCACCTCCTGGGGACCCGGGTTGTAAAATCCCACGCAGTGGGGCGGGCTCGGTGACCAGGCGGGGCGAGGCACTGCCGCCTGCTGGCACGGCCCCAGCACCCAACCGCCGCCCCCCACCTCTTCCCGGGGCGTCTCCAGCCTCCCTCCACCATCCCAACCCCGCCCCAGCCCCCCAAACCCCCAGCCTCCCGACCCCCCGGCCGGCCCAGCTCGCGCCCTCCCGCCTCTGGACCCCGCCTGCCGGAGGGAGCAGCCGCAGCTGTCCCCCCGCCCAGGGGTTCTTTGACTCCCGGGCCTCCTGAACATCTGGGTGCGGGGCTTACTGCTCCAGATGTGGCTCCCGGGCGGCCAGATGTGCGCGTCCCCCGCCCGGGGCAGGCGGCGAGTGTGGGCGGGCGGGGCCGGGGGTTCTCCCTCGGAGCGGATTGAGAGCCCGAGCGGAACCTCAAGCCCCCTTGGGCTCCAGGCCCGGCTTCCTCGGCCCGCGGGGCGCCCCGCCTAACGGGAAAGTTCCCGGCCCCGCCTGTGCCCAGCCGCCGAGCGGCCCCCGGGGCTTCTCAAGCCAGCGGAGAAACGAGGGCAGCTCTACAGGGTTCCCCCGGAGAGAATCCCCACGCTTTAACCAGGCGACCCTAGTGCTGGCGTGGGACTCCAGCCGCGCAGCCGGCAAACCCCAGGCTGGGCCCGGGCGGGGGAGGGGAGAGGAGGTACAGTAGGGTGTGCAGCTGGGCCTCGCCCCAAGGCGCGCTCTGGCTGGTTACAGATTCCATATTTGAAGTTAGGGGTCGCGTTCCACCTGGTACAGCCAGCTCAGGCCAGGAGAAGGGCCAAGCGCAGCCCGTGACTCAATCCCCTTGGAATGTGCTTGGAATAATAATGGGGACTTGAAAGGCTTTTATGGCCGAGGTAGCTGGTGGAGACGAGGCTCCTACGCCTGCAACTGGCGGACGGCCGAGGGGGGCAGTATTCCTCGTGCAGAGCCGCTGCCCCTGCACACAGGAGAAAAATAGTTGGAGCATCTGGTTTAAATCAGCCAAAAAGCATTTCTATCAGCTTAATCCACCGTCCTGCAGAAACGACAGAACGGGACGAGCCAAATATATTCCCGGTACTCTTTTAACGCTCCAGTACCAGCTAAACCCTATCGCATTGGACCGCTGGGATTTCTAAGTGTCCTAACATGCAGCTGTCGTTTATTATAGAGATGTGGCAAATGAAACTTCCTTTTCTGAGGTTGTGTGTGGGCTTGTGCATAAGCACTTAAGATTTGCAAGCAACGTTCTGACTACGCTGCCCTTTTCTCTTCTTTCCTTCCTCTCTCTTTTTTGTATGCCACCTTAGAATAGTAAAAAGTATCTGAGGCCAACATATGGGTTGCTTACACCACTAAGTATGTAGCAGCGTTTCCCTCCCTTAACGCCCCAATCAGGATTCCAAAAGCAAGTTGGAACAAAAGGAAAACGTGTCTGAGTGTAGAGGGAGAACTTGTGCCAAGAATTACAGTCACAGGGTAAATAACCTTGTTTTCTCCTTCATCAGTGGCCGCTACCAAGCCCCGTTCTTGGAAGGTGGCCAACAAGTCTGTCTGGTGGAGGGTGCTGCTAATTAGAGAGAGCCCATAAACCTCCCTGTCAAAGAGGGCATGTGACCTTCCCTTCAAGTCTAAACAATAAAGCTGGCGAAGTGCAGACTGCACTCAACACTGGCTGCCCCGCGCTCTCCCTAAATAGGAACAGGATGAAGGCCAGGCTCAAGAGGTTACCATAGCTCTACTCGCACACTTTGAGGAATCGGTCACTCCACTTTTCCCCATATTACTTGTTTCAATTACTCTCCACAATCTATTTAGAGGAGAGCAGCTTGCAGAGAGCACTCATTGTCTAATCTAAATGAGGAAGCAATTATTACTTGCTGCAGTCTAATGCGCTTTGAGACTGTTGGGTCAGAGGTCAACCTGATCTCATGTAACCTTACTTTGCACTTTGGAAGATATACCTTTTTAATGACAATTATTTATTCCTGCTTTCCTGAAACCTTTTTTGTTTTTCCTATTAAGGTTACAAAATTAAGCCCCTCCCCCGTTTCTCAGTCTTAAACGTCTTTTCTAATTTTATGTTATTGTAAGGTGATAATTTAAGTTATTGTAAGATAAAGACCACAACTACTTCTGCATATTGCTTAATGTTAAATAGTTTTTAAGATTTTTGATGCTTTCTTATAGGCCTCTTCTCAGGATATCACAAAATAAAGTTCTGTAAGTCTTCCCTTCTTTGTCTAATTTACCTCCCTGGGAGGCCCCTTGCTAGCTTTAATTTTATACAACATGTTGTAAACTATAAATAATACAGTTCCACTTTCTGGGAACATATGGAAAGTGTCGCCTGCTATATATCCTGACTGTACTTGCTTTCAACTTAAAGACTGAATAAAGTTAATCTCCTGTGTAAAAAGGCATTTGGCCTTTTGTGTGTGTGTGTTTTATTAGTTAAAAACCAGTATGGAACAACACACGAAATTCTTCTTGTTGTGAACAGAGCACATAAAAGGGTTTACAAGGTGTGGTTTGAAGAGAGGAAGCTGTGGAGCAAATGCTGGTGGAAAGTAGGGGAAGGAAGGAAAGCACTTCCTGAGAGGATACTCCTCCTGTTTCGGCCACATCCTTTTTTTCAAACTCTTCCTGTCTGTCTTAGCCAATAATTGAGAGTAAATTATTTGTCTTAATTTTTCCCATTTATTTTATTTTATTTATTTTTTTTTTTTTGAGACAGAGTCTCACTTTGTTGCCCAGGCTAGAGTGAGTGCCGTGGCATCAGCCTAGCTCACAGCAACCTCAAACTCCTGGGCTCAAGCAATCCTGCTGCCTCAGCCTCCCAAGTAGCTGGGACTACAGGCATGCGCCACCATGCCCGGCTAATTTTTTCTATATATATTAGTTGGCCAATTAATTTCTTTCTATTTATAGTAGAGATGGGGTCTCGCTCTTGCTCAGGCTGGTCTCGAACTCCTGAGCTCAAAGGATCTGCCCACCTCGGCCTCCCAGAGTGCTAGGATTACAGGCGTGAGCCACCGTGCCCGGCCTATTTTTCCCATTTATTTTAAAAGTATCCTTTCTCTCCTTCCTGAAACTACTCTAAGAACCAAATCTATTAATTTAAAATGACTTAACAACTTCATTCCATTTAATCTTCTGATAAATAGTCTGAAATTTTTGCAAAATATATACTGGGTGAGAATCTCTTCTGTTAGCTTTTTAAGTATTCTGTGATCACCGAGATAACCAAGTGTGATAGAATTAACAAGAGTCTGAAGTCGCAAACACTGCGGTGGGGTCACAGGTTGGTCACTGTTGAGTCTGGGATTCCTTATGTATAAAATAGAGATGATGTGAAGACAAACTGATACACAAGTGTTAGTTGTCATGACTGAATACAAGGGACATCTCAAGTTTTATAAGGTACAATTCTTTTTCCAAATAAACCATGTGCTACAATATTTCCTTTGTCAGATAAATTAGTAAATTCTAAGATTTATAATTTCTACATGCTGAATTAGTCAAATGACTTTGTATTGTGAGGTAGAGATTTTTTTTTTTTTTAATTTTATGGATACTGTGATGGTTAATTTTATGTGTCAACTTGGCTAGGTCATGGTACTCAAACATTTGGTCAAACACTAGCCTATGTTGCTGTAAAGGTATTAATATTTTTTAAATGATGGCCGGGCGCACTGGCTCACACCTGTAATCCTAGCACTCTGGGAGGCCAAGGCGGGAGGATTGCTCAAGGTTAGGAGTTCAAAACCAGCCTGAGCAAGAGCGAGACCCTGTCTCTACTAAAAATAGAAATTCATTGGACAACTAAAAATATACATAAAAAATTAGCCGGGCATGGTGGCACATGCCTGTAGTCTCAGCTACCCGGGAGGCTGAGGCAGAAGGATTGCTTGAGCCTGGAAATTTGAGGTTGCTGTGAGCTAGGCTGATGCCACGCACAGCACTCACTCTAGCCTGGGGAACACAGTGAGACTCTGTCTCAAAAAAAAAAAAAAAAAAAAAAAAATATATATATATATATATATTTTTTTAAATGAAATTAACATTTAAGTCAGTAGACTGAGTAAAAGAATTCTACCTGCCCGATGCCTTTGGACTAGAAACACCTGTGTATGGGCCCACCTTGCAGATTTTGAGCTTGCAGCCTCCACAATTACAAGAGCCAATTCCTTGAAAAAAATCTCTGTACGCATCTTACTGGTTCTATTTCCTTGGAGAACCCTGCCTAATCCAGATACCCACTGTTGACTCCCGGCACTGCCACAATCTATTATAGGCCTCAAATTTACAGTAACTTAAATTAGGCCTAGCATTGCTGAGGGGGAAATCCTCACAGATATCCCAACCTATTTCCCATTACTTTGAGATAGCATCATGTCAAAACACATTAGAACTCAGCCAGACACTCTAACCTGGCTTCATCAACTCTGCTCCTCACACATCTTTTCCAAATCTCAGCATTAAACAATGATTGGAAGAGAAAAATTTTTCTTCCAAGTCTGATGTGCACAAACATCTGTTCCTGTTCTTCAACCTCCCTTCTTTATTCGCAGCCTTCTCTCTTTTTATAAGTATTCCCCAAAGGTATCAGTTAAAAACATAAAAAACTGTGATTGTCCTATGGGACTTAAGGTTAAAAGTCACCTTGAAAAATTTGCAAGGCTACGAAAAATGTAGTAAGGTTTCAAGAAATTCTGTCTTGGGTAAAAGTAACACCCTGAGTATTCCAGGTGAGTAATGAGGATGGTTTGAACTAAGGAAGTTGTAGGAGTTTTAAGTGGAAGGGTCAGATTGAGGATATATTTTGCAAAGGGCCAAAAGGACTTACCAATGTATTGGATGTAAGACGTAAGGGAAAGAAGGGAACCAAGAATTAAAAAAAAAAATTGTTCTGAGAGAACCAAATGAATTATTCAATAACCTAGAGGAAATCCCAGGATAAATAATACTCAGATAATCCAAACATTAATTTGGTAATTTGGTAATAGTGAATTCATTTTATTAAAAGCAAGTATTATTTCCCTTAAATTAATTGTTATGTTATCCCACTTGGATACAGTCATTGTGCAGAAACATAATATTGTTATTGTACAAAGAAGGTAATCAATGGATATTTTTGAATGAGAAAAATTGGTGCTAATTTGATTTGCACATAATGCCAAAACACCATGCTTTCCTTTTTCTTTCCCTTTTCTCTTAATCTAGAATTGATGAGTAAACAAACAGTGAGCACGGTGATTTTCCTGCTTTTGTTGAGCACAGTGCTTTAGTAACCTACACTTAACCAACAATTATCAATCCTGTGCTTTAAAATTTCAACCCAAAGTATTACTGTATAAAAATCAATTTAAAAAACATTACCAAAGCCAGACCATAAGGAGAGTGTTTCAAGGCTAGAATATTGATGGGTAGGTAAAAGGACAGAATGTTTTCCAGGGAACAAAGAATCAGCTTCTGACATGATTTTAGATTCATGAATCTCTTTTTTAAGAACAGTGAACACTTAAAGGGAGACTAAAACATTGAAACAAATGCTGCAGTTCATATATTCATTGTGTTCTTTTGAATTTTATTTAAATTTCTAACCTCTTCAGCTCATTACAAGTATGTACCTCATAATAAATATGAAAATATAACCCCGTTTTAAATGCTGTCCAGAAACACTTTAATATACATCATACATCGTAACGAAGTAACACAAAGAAACTTCTTTAAACATAGGATTTCTCTCTAAAGCTTAAATGTGAGGCAGACAGACGTCTGACTTTAAAACAGATGGAACCCCAGAACATTTCCAGGATACATAAATCTGAATTTTGTGTTTTATTTTATGCCTGAGACAGCTTAACCAACCAAATTGATGGCTAGGGTTTCTGTACTCACTGGTTTTCCTAGCTTCCCTTTCTAACATCCAAATTTAACAACTCAGTATTTCTTTCACAGTTCTATGGATGACCATTCCAGAATGTAGATGATTTTTATAATTTGATCTGTGATTTATAATCTTAAGTGTGTGCACCTATTGTTCACTATTTAATCAAGACATAGTAAGAAATAATACCAATTCATGGAATCCAACGTATGTACTCTGACTAAAAGACATACAAATTGCCATTAATAAAATTAGTTTATTTTATATTAAAGTTTTCAAAAACACACTTGTAAAATTACCCACATACTGGGTTTAAAGATAGCCTTTACAAAGAGATTAAAATGTTGCAAAATTGTTTTTTTTTAACTATTAAAGTACATAGGTTTAAAAGCTGTTAAAAGAAAAAACATTAAGTCATGGTCATTGTTTAAAAAAGAGTTAATATACATTAAATCTGCAGAATACTACTAAACTATTAAGTCTTAAAAACATTTAGGGCAAACAGCTATACTTTCAGAAAGCTTTAATCTTAAATGATGTTTACTAAGATAGACACTGCATACCACAATAACAACAATCTCAAAATTTACCAAATTGCTTCACAGATCAATCAATCTACAGAGGAGAAAACACAGAAAATTGCTTTTAAATACATCCTAACTCTTTAATTTTCCTGATAAAGGCAAATCCAATGAAAATTTAGTTCATTCCAATTAAAAATACAAATTATTCAATTTAATATAAGATAGCATTATGTATTTTTTAACATAAAATTTCAAGCATTTTCGGAAAGCACAGATTGTGTTATTCCAAAAAAAAAAAAAAAAGAGAGAAAACATTTATCTAACCAATGTTTTACAGAATTTTGGAATATTTACATACTTTATAACACTGTAGAAATCTTTGGTGGTGACATATGGACTAAGATCCCTGAAAACACTTTAATAATTTTGTTCTATCAATCAGTGTAGTCAAGTATTTATAATTAGTAATGCTGGCAGTATAATTTTTTAGCCAAATACACATACATATAGTGAAATATGTGAAGGGGATCTTATGCAGGACCTAGATAGATTTACATAATTAATTACTTAGCAATAAGGCGTATTTCTGGGTTCTTTTTATACCAAAAAAAATATGGTAAACTAAAGAATAGATTAATTCTTACTCCTAAACAAACTCTGGAAATAGATACATATTAATGAAAAAATTGAATGAATGTATAGTAAAATAAAATACCAGCTACGATTTCTGAATAAACTTGAATAGCTACCAAAAAAGTGCCCTAAATAGGTTTGTGCATCTAATGCAGTGCCCTATGTGTGCCTGGGGAAAAGTCAAGGCACTGTGGTCTATAGATAAATTTACCTCTTAAGCCAGTAGGCTTAAAATCAGAGAAATAAACAAACAAAAAAAAGGTCTGCTCCATCTTAAACAAAAAATGTATAACCTTATTAGACCAAGTTCAAAGAAAAGGGCATGCTAAAACACATGTAAGGGAAAAGAACCAAAATTTTAAAAATATAAAAGGAGAGAAAAGAAATGATAGAAGGAAAAAATGATATCAAGGATGTAAAAAGGATGTAACAGAAGGAATATATCAGAGGAAGCACTGTGAATGAGAAGGAGTATAATTAAACAGAAGGATTTGCACTACTTCTTTGAGGCTGGTGGTGTCTTCTTGGATGAAGCATTTTGATTCTAAAAGCATAAAGGGAAAAAAAATTCCTACAACTAAAAACAGCATATGAGTTTACTAAGGAATAGGTTTAATACTGAGATTAGACTTGAAAAAAATAAAATGGTGTCATTCAGCCCCCTCAGATAATGTTCTTGATACACAGTCACTTAAATGACCTTTGTAGGCAATTTGAGATGACATTGCCTTTGTGTAGGAAAGACAAGCGTGGTGCAGCATTTATATTGAGTAGTACCAGGTAATATAAATAAAACTCTCTTCCAAGAATTGACAATTAGAATTCATAGCAATTTTGAATAGAAATTAATACAATAGTCCTTCTAGAAACCAAGATGCTAAAAATTAGTCAAGGTAAAGTAGTACATAGAGTTATTTGTAGAGTTAAACACTAGGAGAAAAAAATCTGAATGAATTTTTACTTGGTGCTATATATATCCAGAGTGTGAAATAATCTAGAAAATATTTTAAGGCTAGTATCAGGAGACAATGTATGAATGAATTATACCAAGGTACTCCTGAGTAAACATTCTGTTCTCCCCTGATACTCTGAAGAGGCCCTGAATTTACATTACCAGCTGGCTTCATTTCTTAATAGGCAGAAAGGTCAAAGATCTCACAAATCTCTCTCATTGTTTTTTCTTTTGGAGAAAAAAGTAGAGCAGTCAAGTAAATGATCAGAACAAACATAATAAGTACAAATTTGATTACTGATCACTAAAGCCATCACCAAAAATATATTGACTTAGGGTTCATAATGCATAGTTATCAGTGAAAGCTAAGACAGTCTCAGAGTTCAGTAACTCATAATCTTTTTGATTAAAAAAAATGATATTTTTCTAATAGCTTCTCATATGTAGGATTAACGATGTCTGTATTTTGCACAGGACCAGGAAACTATCTCAGCCAGAAGAGATTCAAATGATTTTAGTCAATGCCAGATTTATAAATCAGCAGCACATGTCAATGCCAAGCTTGTGAATGGATTGACTGTTGAATAATTTTATGAATTAGAAGGGACCTAAGTGCTACATTGGTCTCTGACTGTATTTCATAAAAGCTAACAGCTGAAAATGTGACCAGTGTTGACAAAAACAGGCTAAGTTCAACTACTTTATACAGCTAAATCTGGAAAACTGGTTAATGCTTAAAATAACTTCTTTTTTGTTAAGATAATTAAAACTAGTTAAAAACTGACCAATTAGCTATATTTTTATATTACTAAAATCCAAGGAATTTAATAAATGAAACCCACAGGAAAAGAGATGATATAATTCAAGGCATAAATTTGACATGTCAGAATATGACAAACAACAATGTAGTGTCAGTAAAACTTAAATATACAGCTGTAAAATAAGTAAACAATTTTCAAGTGTGCAAAACTAGTCAGGAATAAAAGTGCTATGTGGATACCTGCTTTTCAAATATTTGTTGCAAAAACTTTCAGTTGATGGTGGAAAAACTAGAAAGTATTCTAAAAGTAAAAACTTAAAGCATATGTAAAACATACTTTGTTCTCTTACATTATGTCCTTGTTATATGACTGCCGGATCAGAGGCCTATTTAATTACTCTCCTCATGTGATAGCTATGACATAAATGGAGGTAAACACAATACAACACCACAAAGGCTGATTTATCCTGAACCATAAAAACACTCTTTTCAAGTATACTGTGGGTTTGAATTTCATCTTATTTCTCAGGCACTCAATGTTACTGATGAATTTGAAAACAGATACCATGATCTGATATATATATTAACATACCTTGCATAACTACCTTTCGCAGTCAATATTTAGAAGAAATTGGTAAAGAAATAAAAATGATTTAAATTCATGAAAGTAAATCCTATCACTGCCATAATTTAAAGAATTATTTTAATGTGTAAATCCCAAATATATCATGTCAGAAAATGAAGTCAATGTAGTCACAAAATTTGTCTTGGGATTTGTGAAGTGTAGATGACTAAAAATACACTTGTGGTCTCTTCTTCACTTTATATTTTAATGACCCATACCGCACCTGAAGAGAGAAATGTATTAAGAATTAGATGATTACTTTTTAAAATTAGATAGGATTTCACTGTTCATGATTATAGAAATTTTAAAAAACTTTCTGATATAAAAATTCAATTATCCTAATAATTATACATTGTGTGTATGAGACATAAAATGTATGTAGTTGGTGCTATGTTGGATATAAGTTGCAGATTATTATTACTAATAACAAATAAAAGCATTAATTTTTTTATTTATATTTTACTTAGTATAATGGCAATGAACATTGATCATAATGATCTGAGGTCATTCACTGTAATTCACTGCTTGCTGGGCACAAAGACAATATAATATGACATAATTTTTTATTATTTAATCTTCATGTAGGGTTGACTGAAAGCAAAACTATCCAGTTAATTTTGTTAGTTGCTTTTCTTGTTTATGCACAGGGCTGGCAATGGGTATTCATGATCACCATGTGATATGCTATGTGAAAACACCATTTTCTACTTAGAGTGGAAGACTAGGAATTTATCATTTTCAAAATTTCCTGCGATCCTAACACATCTCATTTGAATAAAGAATTTTCAATATGCCCTATCATTCTAATCCTTCATTTATGGATCATTAATACCCTAAATGATCACACAGCAGGGATGTCCCTTAATACTAATCATTAGGAAAACAAGTCTACACTTGACTAACCTCTTTGCGGCCTTTGATGGTTTTCACAGATTTCATGCTTTGCGACCTTCGAAGCCCTTTGTGTGTTAACATCTCGTCATCTGAAAATGGCCCGTCCGCTTCTTCATCTGTTTTCTCATCTCCATCTTTCAGAGCAATTCCATAACCTAAACACGTTGTCAAAAACAGCATGTTTTGGTAAAGGGACTCCAGTCAGTATTGGCTCTCGACCCTGTCTGCCTGCAGTTCTCTGCATGGATTGCACCCTCTCATGGATTGCCTGGTTACCCCTGTCCCTTTCTCCTCTGGAATATGCTCCCTCCTCTTCATCATTAATCTTTGCTCCTTGTGCTATTCTGGATGAAGTTCATAACTCACTTCTTCCAGGAAGTTTGCCCTGACTACTTTTATTTTTACTATGCCTTTTTCAGAATATTTAAAAATAATTAATTTTGAGTAGGTATAAATAATTTTTTTCATCTTACTCAAAAATTGGAGAATATAAATAGATATAATAGCAAAACGTCTCTTCCCACCCTTTCTCCTTTTCATGAATTCTAAACAACCTGAGCATTTGTGTGTTTTAGTCTGTCATTTGTACATTTCAGCCTGTCATTTGTACCTTTCCTTTAAATTAGGAATTAAGAGATGTGTCACGTATCTTTAGTCAAGACTGGGAATTGTAGGGTTAACTTAAGGAGTCAAGGAAATACCCAAAGGGGCTATCACTTTGGCCAAGATAAGTCCACTGGGGGCAGGGATGGGGATGTCAGACCAACCCTGTTGCAGCTGCTCAGATAGAAGCCAGCCAGACAGGCTGTGGTGATAGGAAGCACCACAGGCTACGATGACAGATTTTAGGCAAAGAAAACAGCCAGCATCAGGCAGGTCAGGGAGAGATCACACGGGTAATGCTAACAGGCTGTTATGTGTAGCTATAAAGACGTACTATGGTTACTGTCAGGAAGTCACAGTGCATCCTGAGGCTGGGACTCAGGGACCAGAACTCCTGGATCAGAGGTTCTTGAACTTTAGCACATGTTAGAGTTATCTGGAGAACTTGTTAATACACAGATCGCTGGGCAACCCCAGAGTTTCTGACTCAGCGGGCTTAGGGTGGGGCCGAGAATCTGTATTTCTAAAAAGTTCCCAGGTAATGCTAATTACCTATTGGGGCCCACAATTTGAGAAGCACTGCCTGATGATCCCGGAGTGGGAGCAGGACAGGGGCCCAAGGCTAAGGCTCCATGAAGTTACTGATTGTCCTTTAACAATGATAAGGAGCATAATAACGATAAGGATTTAAGAAATCTTCAAGTGAGAAAAAAGTAGAAGGGTTTCCAGGCTCAGGAGGAGGCAAGGGATGGATTCCTTGCAAGTGAAGAAAAATATATTGAATAAAGTTTTGTTAGTCTGCTCTTCCAGAACATGAATAATTTGAGGCTCACTAAGCAAACCACAAAGAGTTGTTAAAAAGCTTCTTACTTTCATAATAACATAAACGCCTTTAATTGTATATTGGGCTAGTGTAATTTTATGCTGCTGGACTTCTAAGCTAAAAATTAGAAAGGATTTGGAAACAGAATTAGTTATTAGTTAGGCCAAGATCCTTTGTTTTCCAGCAGTGGTCCAAGGAAGTGTGCTTTGGGTTGAAGAGACGGCACTTGCAGAGGTGCCAGGGCAGTCCCATTGCCTGCAAGAACTGCAGGGAGGCCAGTGTGGTTGGGAAGGAGACAGGTCATTAGTACTGGGGAAATGCTCCGGACACAATATTAAGTAGGGAAAACAAATGTAAACATGGAAACAAAAAAAAGGAAAAACACAAAAATGGAACTACTATTAATACATCTCATGGAAGTGAGCTTTTAGGTGATTTTAAATTTCTTCATTTTTCCTTTTTTAATTTACCAAACTTTTATTTTTAAAAAATTGCATTTCTTCTATAATTGATGAAAATAAACCAGGTGTCAGGTTGTTACTTCTAGATTTTTTTTTCAATTGCTGTTGCTTATATAATATTCCTGATCCCAATATGGTAAAATACAGAATAAGGAATCAAGGAAAGAGTCCAAAAGGATGCAACTGTGATAAAAAAATTGTCTAGGGCCACAGATGTAGCATAAGATGACAGTTCAACAAACATAGTCCTTGCTATTTTAATTGTCTCTCACTTTGCATCATTAGGAATTGGAATTTCATTCAAAAGCTGGTTATACCACTTAGTCTTCCCTTCTTTCCTAATTTCAGCTAAAAAAAATCTTATTAGCTTTCTAATTACAGTTTCAGGAAAAGCGATGGATCGATTCATTGTTCTACAAGTATTTTAAAAATTCTATTATGTATAAGGCAGGGTGGGGGATACAAGGATGAAAAAGACACAGGTGTCTTTCCCTACCCTCAAAAAACGTAGAGTCCAATAGGGGAAACAGACTCTAATGGGCATTACAGTACCATAATAAATGCCGTAAATTGAAGATAAGAACAAGGTGATATGAGAGCATACAGTAAGAGAATGAACTCCACCTGGGGGTGGGGTTGACCAGGTGGGTTATGAGAGAAGACCTTGTAGGAGGTGGTGGCTAAGCTAAATCCTGAAAGGCTCATGACTATATAGAGCTAGCATGACAGAGTGGGAGAACAAGGCCAGGAGTTAGTGTTGCACCCTATCAAGTTTGCACTTCATCAGAGAGCAACAGGGTGGGAGCTGGGCAGAAGAGTATTGTAAGCAGAAGAGTAACATGGTTAGATTTGGGTTCTGCAAAAGATTCTTCTTGCACTTTGGAGAATGAATCAGAAATAGATGAGACTGCTACTAGGTATATATCCAAAAGAAAGGAAATCAATATATCAAAAAGACATCTGTACCTCTATGTTTATTGGAGATTCACAATAGCCAAAATATGGAATCCACCTAAGTGCCCATCAACAGATGAATGGATAAAGAAAATGTGGTACATTTACACCACGGAATACTACTCAGCTATAAGAAAGAATGAAATCCCATCATTTGCAGCAACATGGTAGAATTGGAGGTCATTATGTTAAATGACATAAACCAAGCACAGAAAGACAAATATTGCATGTTCTCACTCGTGTGGGAGCTAACAAAGTGGATCTCATGAAGAGAGAGTAGATTGGTGGTAACCAGAGGCCAGGAAGGGTAGGGGGTAGAATTGGATGAAAAGAAGTTGATTAATGGGTTCAAATTTATGGCTTGATGGAAGAAATAAGACCTAGTGTTAGACAGATCTGTAGGGTGATTACAGTTTACAATAAGCTATCGTATATTTCAAAATAGCTAGAAGAGAAGAATTTGAATGGTTCTAACATAAAGAAAAGACAAATATTTCAGGCAATAAAATACCCCAAGTACACTGATTTGTCTTTTCAAATTATATGAATGTATTAAATTATCACATGTACCCCCAAAATATGTACATCTATTATGCAACAACAACAAAAAAGGAAGACAGACAGAAAGAAAGAAATGAATGAGACTAAAAGCTAGGATTCTAAATGGGGAGGTTATTGTCCTATATATATAGTAGGTCAGAAATGACAGAGTCCAAGGAGTGAGGACAGAGAAAGTAGCCAAATTTAGGATTTATTAGGAGATAAAATAGATAAGTTTAATTTAGCAACTTATGAAACCAATCCCTGCATCAATGAGAGAAGATGCTAGAGTCAAGTCAAATATTTTTATTATAGTTCTATATTTAACTTAAAACCTAAAAATGAGCATCTTAATTGTTTTTCAAAATGAAGAGTATTATTGACTTATTTCTGATTTTAAGAGTAAAAGATTAATTTTTTAAAGGTCACTAAAAATCCCACTACTCAGAGCTAAACACTGTTAACACTGTTAACATTTTAGTAATATCCTTCCAGACTTTCCTGTATATATATATTAATACATTAAAAAAATTATATATATTAATCCATTTCATCATCTGCTTATTGTGTCTCTATAGTATAGGACTATAACACACATACTGTTTTGTTACTGGCTTTCTTCCCCACAACCTGGATATGTTTTCATATTAGTGACATTATTTTTCACAGCTAATAAACCAGCTTTTTACTTAATCATTTCTCTTAGGCATTTGATTTGTTCCAATGCTTGCTATTATAAACAATGAGATGAACATTCTTGCACATACATCTTTGAAAATTTGTCTAATTACTTCCTTATGACATATTTCTAGAAGTTTCTTGCTGAGTAAAAGGGATTGTCATCCAAAAGGATAATTCCATTTCAAACTCAAAAGGTACGTAAGAGTGTTTGTTTCTCAACATGCTTGCTGTGGTGGTTTTAAAACATGTCCACGAATTTTCTGACATTCTTCTTTCCTTCCCTTAAATCTCACAGGTCTTTGTACCTTCCTTAACAAATTGCCACAAAAAAAGTTGACCAAAGTGATGCTACAGTAGGACTTCTGCCAGTTTCTCTTGGGACACTGGCTCTAGAAGCCTTCAGTTGCCAGGTAAGAACTCCAACTATCCTCAGAGACCACAGAGAGAAACCATAGAGGGAGATACCTGAGAGGTCCCAACCATTCTTAGACACCAGCTGTCTGAGTCTTCCCAGCTGGCACCAGACATGTGAGCTCTTCTTTGAGATTATGACTCCAGCACCAGCTGCTGTCTGATCCCAGCTGCATGAGACCCCTGAGCAAGAACTGCTTTGTTGAATCTAATCACCCCCAGATTCATAAGCAAAATAAATGACTGTGATTGTTTTAAGCCACTGTTTTTTTTGGTTTTTTTGCTGGGGGTTTGTTATGCAGCAAAAGATAACTGGAATAGTTACTAACACAGAGCACTGTTAATTAAAAAAATTTTATTTTACCAATCTGGTGAGCAAAAATTACTGTTATTACTCTTTTAATTTACTATTTTTTGACTACCTGAGGGTGAAAATCTTTTTCTTGTAGTTCTTGTCAGTTGTACTCTTTGGTAGAATTGATAATAATTGGTTTTTAAGGGTTCCTGGATTGTTGAAAATCTGAACCCCTTCCCTATAACATATAATGTGGATATTTCTGACAGTATGTAATTTGTCTTCTTTATGGTGTATTTCCCCCCTGATATGGTAGTCTGAAATTTTGTTTTTTATGCAGAAAAATCTCTTGAACTTTTCCATTATGTTTTCCGGTTTTGATGTCATGCTTAAAAAATGTTTATCTAACCTAAGAGTATAAAGGGATTTCCTATTATATAGTTTAATTTCTTACATTTAAATCTTTATCTTATAAAAATTCATTTTGATCTAAGATTTAAGGCAAAGGTCTAACTTTATTTTCTACTCCACCTTCTAACACCTTCTAACAGTTATTTATACTGTTAGTAAATTTTTAATTTTTTTTTTTTTTTTTGAGACAGAGTCTCACTTTGTTGCCCAGGCTAGAGTGAGTGCCATGGCATCAGCCTAGCTCACAGCAACCTCAAACTTCTGGGCTCAAGCGATCCTACTGCCTCAGCCTCCCGAGTAGCTGGGACTACAGGCATGTGCCACCATGCCCAGCTAATTTTTTCTATATATATCAGTTAGCCAATTAATTTCTTTCTATTTATGGGAGAGACAGGGTCTTGCTCTTGCTCAGGCTGGTTTTGAACTCCTGACCTCGAGCAATCCACCTGCCTCGGCCTCCCAGAGTGCTAGGATTACAGGCGTGAGCCACCGCGCCCGGCCAGTATAAATAATTTGATAATTATTAATTTGATAATTAATTTGATAATTAAATAATCTTTCTCACTTGATAAATTTCCATGTATACCTGGACTTCTGTCTATCTAGACTATTATTATCTTTTCTTCACCTGCTCTAGTCCTAGAACCATACTACTTTGTTAACAATATCGTCAAGAAAGTTTTGCTTATATTTTTCCCTTAGGGAAGAAACGCTCTGAATATGTACCACTCTGTAGAAAACTTGGAACAGTAATGCATATTAAAAATTTAATTTCATAACTGCACAAGTACCTTTCTTGTACTGCTACCACTTACTTCATTTTTATTTTCTTAAGACAGCGTCTCACTCAATCTCCCAGGCTAGGGTGCAGTGGTGTGATAATAGCTCACTGCAACCTCCAGCTCCAGGGTTCAAGTGATCCTCCTGCCTCAGCCTCTTGAGTAGCTAGGACTACAGGCGTGCATCACTACATCCAGCTAATTTTTAAAATTTTTTCGTAGAGATGGGGTCTTGCCATGTTACCTAGGCTGGTCTCAAACTCCTGAGCTCAAGTCATCTGCCCACTTCAGCTCCCAAAGTGCTGGGATTACAGGTGTGAGCAACTGTGCCTGGCCATTACTTCATATTTTTATAAATCCTAACATTTTAATTTCATGGTTTGAAATTTAACAAAAGAACTAAATAGCACCTCAATATCTTATATACATCATTTTAAATTTAATAGGTGAATATCATAAAAATAGGGTTATAGATTTTCATATATATAAACTTGTTTTCATTTACATAATTGGAATATAATTCTTAACTAATTCTAAAGTATAATTATGAAAAAACTGTTGATAAAGGACTCAGACATCTGGCTTAAATCAGCGAAATATATATATCAGACCCCTTAATCAAAATTGATATACTAATAATTTTTAATGCATATTAAATAATACCTATATTAAGAAATACTTTTATGTTATTAATATATTCATAAGGCTGATGGGTCAAATTTCAATGGTTCCTCTCTCTTAAAAGTGTTTTTTTTTTTTTTTGGAGACAGAGTCTCACTTTATTGCCCAGGCTAGAGTGAGTGCCATGGTGTCAGCCTAGCTCACAGCAACCTCAAACTCCTGGGCTCAAGCAATCCTGCTGCCTCAGCCTCCCAAGTAGCTGGGACTACAGGCATGTGCCACCATGCCCGGCTAATTTTTTCTCTATATATTAGTTGGCCAATTAATTTCTTTCTATTTATAGTAGAGATGGGGTCTCGCTCTTGCTCAGGCTGGTCTCGAACTCCTGAGCTCAAACGATCCGCCCACCTCGGCCTCCCAGAGAGCTAGGATTACAGGCTTGAGCCACCGTGCCCGGCCTTAAAAGCGTTTATACCTTAATGGCCAATGCTTGATTATCACCTATTAGATAATAGTCTACTCTTTGTAAAGTTATTCATTCTTGGGAGAACATAGAATAAAGTTCATTATTTTTCATTTTTAAGGATGGACTGTTATTTCATTTTTCAAACTGGTTTTAATTATAAAGGATGATTTTCAATCTCCCTCAAAAACAAATTTCTACTTTTTGAAAAGAAGATCAAATAGCCTTGTATCTTATAGACTTAACACATGAAAGAGGAATGTTCTGAAGATCTTAGTTCTCAGCCTTGCCTTGAATTAAAACTTTCTTATATGTGATAAAACGATTAAGGAATTGTCTTATTTATCTGTCTGTTTCTAAGGTCATGACAGTTTATTAAAGTCTTAGAATATATTAACTATGACCTGCTCATAATGTATATTAAAATTTGCCTGCAAGTTAGCTCTTGAACTAAAATATGGCATTTTGACACATTTTCCACTGGAGTGATCCTATTGTGAAACTGAGTCATCTTTCATCATCTGCTTAAAACTTATTATCTGTGAGTCAATATCCTTATTTGTCCACAGCACTTATGGTAAAGAGTGTTCAACTATAAAACCCCTCAGGTGTCAGTACACATTTGAGCAGAAAGAGTATCGATCACAGGTCAGAACTAGTGCTGGTGCTGAGGAGGTGGTGGTAACCACACCCACAGCTTCTAAAAATCCATGGCAGCTCAAGAGGCCACTGCTACTCTGTTAGCCAGATGATCTCCAGGGTTGGCTAAAGCCAAGTACTAATCTGGTTTAGAGAAAATTTAGAGAAAAAGAACTATAGTTAAATCTAAAATTCAAAAGTATAAGCATAAGAGTAAATTTTTTTCTATCCAAAATCAGATAGTTACCATGTATTATTTTAGTACCTATCTTGACCCCAAAGCCCAATTATGGAAGAACCATATATTAAAACAAAAAGCACACCTGCTGATTCACCGAGGGCTGATTTACTTTTCCTTTTTCCTTCTGGTAGAGGCTGATGTGGTCTTTGTCCCACTGGCTCATCACCTTGGATGGCTGTTAAATCATGCATACTGAAACTTCTTAAGCGCTCAGTGATTGCTCCTTGGCTCTGTTTAACAGAGAAGTGATAGATTCAAGAAAAAAAAAAATACTTTAAAATATTTAGTGTGCTTACATTTAATTATCCCTATTTTATTATGAAACTTTCAGAAAAGTTGAAAGAATTCTACAACGAACATTTATAGATTGTGTACATCTTGCTATATTTGCTTTATCACGTATCGACCATCTATCCATCCATCAATGCATTTTCTTTTTTTAAGCATTTCAAAATAAGTTGTAGAGCTGGGCATAGTGGTGTGACTCAGCTACTCAGGAGGCTGAGCCCAGGAGTTTGAGATCAGCCTGGGCAAGATAGCAAGACACTCTTGTCTCAAAAAAAAAATTCTTAAAAACCAGACCAACTTGTAGACATCAGTACATTTCACCCCAAATATTTCAGCATTATATTTAATTTTAAAATATAAAAATTACCCTCAGAGACAGCATACACAATTTTGTTCTCTCCTACCTAAAATTAGCAGCTTGGGGCTTAAAGCTTGTGATTTAGGACAACTTTATAAAGCAAAAGAGACACTGTTTTAAAGCCAACTCAAGACTGTAATGGCTTTACCTAGAACAAGACAGAAAAATTTAAGAGCCAAAGAATCTTGGATATGAAGTGATACTCAGTTTGTGAATTTACTATCTGGCAAGACTTCTCTACTACTATACAATCTAACTTTAAGTCCTTTTTCCCTAACAATATGGCAGACACTGGGCACAGGTGAGTATTTAAATTAAAATTAAATAAAATTAAAAATTCAGTTCCTTAATGCACTAGTCACATTTCAAACATTCAATAGCTACAGGTGGCTAGTAGCTACTGTATTGGACAGTGCAGAAAGTTCTATGATTTTCATCATTGCATAACCCTGAAAGAGACATTTTCTGAACTTTTCAGATAAAGTACATCCCCCCCCCCAAGTATAAAGCTTTGTAAAAAGAGAAAAATATATTTTCTAAATTTACCCACTTTAAATGTGCATAGCATATAGATGACTCATTTCTTATTTATAGCTAGGTTAAAAATATTCTTCTAAAGGTTTTTTCTATACTTATTATTTCTTCTTTTCACACATAGGAATTTATGATTGCCTCTAGTTATAACATCACCATAGAAACTCATCCATAATGGTTCCTCTCTAAATTTCAAAGTCAAAGGTGCTATAGACAATTAGACATTATTGCTAACTTGTATATTACACTGAAGAAAAAGGTCTTGATTCATTAGTCACAATTCAGTACTCTTGGGTTAGTGATATCATATTTTGTCAAAACCAAATGCCATTTCCATACCCAATTTGAGCTTTGCATTGCTATCATATTTTTTCAATTGTGACAAGGAATTATTAAAGCATCTATATTCTCAATAAAAATTGGATTTCACACATATTTAAAACATTCTTGGCGTGGTTAATTTATTATACTTGCTTACTCTTTATCAGATATCATTTACTTATTAAACAGATGGTTGAAGAAGAGTTCAGAGATATACTGCAAGGAAGTGACCAGTGTTCATATGAAACAGATGCCTTGTTTTCTTAGAACTGTCATTTTCTTTATTCCACTTTTGCATTTCTGTGCCCTCTCTCAGCAAGTCTTGATCTTTTACCTACTACCACACAGATGACAAATGGCACACACGTTCATGATATCCTTCACCTGACTCACGTGTAATTTCCAAGGCTGGCTATAATTTTCAAACCCTCACACTCAAGAAAGTACATTTTGTAATACAAATGAGTTAAAGTGTCATTGAATCAGTCTAGTTTTATAATTATATCATCCACAAACTTTGGTACCTTTAACAAGTATGATCAAATTTCTTAGGCCATACGGCACAAAGGAACTCACACACCCTCTATGGTAGTGCTATCTATATTTTGCCTTCAGAGCAAGATTTTAAGATGCTAGAAGAGCATCTTAGGCTTCTTCTATTTTCCTAGTACACCTGGTATGGTACTGAAATAAATGGTCTTTTTATGCTCCTTCCTACTCTTTCTTTCCCCTTTCTTTCCTTTTTCCTTCCTTTCTTCCCTTCTTCCCTTCTTTCAGAGTCTTGCTCTATTGCCCCAGCTAGAGCGCAGTGGTGTCATCATAGCTCACTGCAGCCTCAAACTCCTGGGCTCAAGCGATCCTCCTGCCTCAGCTTCCTGAGGAGCTGGGACTACAGGTGTGCGCCACCATGCCCAGCTAATTTTTCTACTTTTTCTAGAGATAGGGTCTTGCTCTTGCTCAGGTTGGTCTCGAAATCCTGAGCTCAAACAATCCTTTCTCCTCAGACTCCCAAAGTGCTAGGATTCAGGCATGAGCCACTGCACCTGGCCCCCCTCTTAATCTTGACTGCTAAAGAGTTCTCCATAGATAGCAGCGTGTTTTATTGCAAACATTGTAGTCTGTATGCAGAGGTATAACAGCAAACTACAGGTATGATTAGGGTATCACTACACCATCCACCAGGAGTTTGCTTCATTCAGGTTTAGATGAACACACTGACTGCCACACTAGAATAACATTTTTTTCCCCTGGGCTGGGCACGGTGGCTCACGCCTGTAATCCTAGCACTCTGGGAGGCAGAGGCGGGCGGATTGCTTGAGGTCAGGAGTTCGAAACCAGCCTGAGCAAGAGCGAGACCACGTCTCCACTATAAATAGAAAGAAATTAATTGGCCAACTAATATATATATAGAAAATATTAGCCAGGCATGGTGGTGCATGCCTGTAGTCCCAGCTACTCGGGAGGCTGAGGCAGTAGGATCGCTTGAGCACAGGAGTTTGAGGTTGCTGTGAGCTAGGCTGACGCCACGGCACTCACTCTAATCTGGGCAACAAAGTGAGACTCTGTCTCAAAAAAAAAAGAATAAAAACTTTGAAAACAAAACGATCGTTTCAAATTTAACGAAAAATTTGTTATTTTTTATTGTTTTCTTTGCATGAGTTATATGCAACTCATGTGACGATAGAATCAATATTTACACTGCATGCCATTTGAGTTGTCTGTGACTCACGACATAACTTATTGAATTTGTTTCGGAAAATTGAGTCTTCACATACGTGAAGGCCCTGGGCTCAAACTAGCATGAGTTAAATACAACTCACATGGCAATTAATTTGTTAAACGTGGGCAAGGCCCAATCCTGACATATCTGGGTAATCTATTTACAGTCTGGATTTTAATTGAACTCTTGAGTAATCAACTATTATTATCAATACCCAAATTTTTGTGTTTTTTTTGAGACAGAGTTTCACTTTGTTGTTCTAGTCTAGTCTGCTGTATGGAAACAGCACTCTCTGTCAATAAGGAGGAAGGGTTGGTCGTTACCACCCTCAAGGTAAAAATTAATCCAGCAAAACACAGACTTTCATCGGTTAAAAAAAAAAAAAAAAGGAAGAATTGATAAAAATTTAAAAATAAATAAATAAAAATAAAACGTAATAATTAAATATCCCAGAACTTTAGATCCTATTCTCTGCAGAACTGTATATACACTGTGCATGTTAAAATTGATCCTGAAAATCAAAGAGAAAAGAAACAGAAAGATTATGATGAGAACGCAAAAGTCAAAGCAATTAAGTATTCTGTAGGATAACTGACATTGACATTGATCATCAGTAGCAGAAGTGTTCCTGAATCTTCTGAACTTCAAGCGACACAGAATTCTCAAGGTTTGGATTTCGATGGGCCCTAATGTTCATTTAAGAAACTGAGAACACTGTAGGGCCTGACTGGGCAGGAGGGCAGGTCCAGAGCTCTTATAATATACACAAGCTCTGGGAAGCATTCTTAGCCGAGAAGCAGCTCCCTGAACTGGCCCCACGCAGAGCTCACGGACATCCAAGGGCACTAGGACATCTGAATGTCTACTCAAGTATCTAATATCTAAGTACATGGATGGCATCTATAAAAAGGGACCCTGCATATATGACTAATTCTAACTTCTTTATATTCAAATAATTCTGCCTTTGTTTAAATACTTCATTTCTTGGTTAAACAATACATTAAAATTACCACATTTTGTGTTAAATAATGGAAATTTATTTTGCTTATCAGCATCTCTGTATAACACCTTCAATCTATTCTCTTCACATTTTTTATCAAGAATTTAAAAGCATATCAGTAATGCTTTATAATCTTATAAGCATAAAACATTCTTTTACAGAAAAATTCTTATACTTATTCAATAGTGAATAGCCATTAAGCTCTATTTCTTTTTGATCCTCGACATGTTACATTATAATTGCAGATAAGGTTAGTTCCCAGTTTTAAGGAAAATCTCTTTTCCCTTCGGACATTCAACAATTAATCTGATCAAGCCCAGAACGGAAATGACTGCATTTGCATTAGGTGAATAATATATTTTAGTGTTTTTAAGATTAAAGCAATGTATATTTATTGAAGGATATTTATAACAGAAAAATTAAAAAAAATTATTTGTAACCTACCACTAAAACTACCTATACATATATGCCCTTTTAGTTTTTTCTGACTCATTATAGTTTTAGAGCAGGGTTTCTCAACCTTGACACTATTGCTATTTTGGGCTAGATAATTTTTTTGTTGTGGGAATCTGTCCTGTGCTTTGTAGGATATTAAACAGCATCTCCAGCCTCTACCCACTAGGTATCAGTAGCAGCCCACTCTCACTTGTGACAACCTAAAATGTCCCTTGGTGGGGGTGGAGACACAAAACTGCCTTGAGTTGAGAATCACTGTTTTAGAGTTATATGGGGTTTTAGGGTTCAGGTTTCATCTCTTTGTTTGACAGGCAAGAAAATTAATACTTAGATCAATGCAGATGTTCTGCCCAAATCCTCATGGCTAATTAGTGGTAGAATCAGGACTAACAACAACAAAATATCCAGATTAATTCAACTACTTTTTAATAAAAGGATTTATTTTGTAAAATTTGGATTCAGTCAAAAGGCTGCACTAGATGATCCAGAAGGCCACATGTGGCCCCAAGGCCACAGGTTCCCCGCCCCAATCTGTCCTTCATCTGGCAGTAGTGTTGCTCATTGGCACAAAAGCCACCTGCATTTCTGATGTGAAAAGCTATGGAATGTTGAACACCCTCAGAAAAATCCTTGAAGGTCCTTCACACGTTTATGCTCTACTCAGCCAAAATAAACTTGTACACTGACCTTGCGAACAGATGCTTGGTAATGAGGTCATACAACTGAGTAACATTTTCAGAAAATTACAGTGTAATAAATGTTCAGATTAGATTCCTATTTTCACCTTTAACATGCTCAGGTGGTTCAACCTGGGAAACCTAGTCAGGGGTGTACCCTGTTCTTTAAAGGTCACGCCAAGGGTCCAATAATTTTTAGCCTGAAAGGTATTTCAAACAATGTACTGTAAAAATTGTAAATAATTCCCCAGTCTCACTATTGGCTTCCTTGCAGTTTCTCCTTAAACTTGACCTATTTCCTATCTCAGTTTCAATTTACTCTTTGGTATGAAGTGTCTGGTTCAGTGATTCTTCCGTGATGATACCTTTGTTTGACATCTCCAGAGATGAAACTAATTTCGTGTACTCTAAAATAAGCACAGTATAACTTGAGGCAAATAGTGTTAACATGCTGTGTTCAGTATATTTAATGACTATTTCTAATGAGCAATATAGACTCTAGGATGGAGGCTCCAGTGTTCCTGTATTCATGATGAGGATGGTGAAGGTTACCTCCTACACGGGGATCTTGTTGATAAAATAATCACGACATCCCAAACTAGTGGGGACAGTTCCAAATTGAATTTCAATTACGGGATATGTGTTTCTGTTTGTTTTGCAGTAGTGACTTAGATGATTTTTATATTCCCTGCTTCCTGCCTTTGGGATGGAGAGGTGATTTGAAGGTGTTAAGTACATAAATAAAAACAATGAATCACAAAGCAGAAAGCCAGAGAACTGGGTATAGGATTGTTTTTGTAGCGTTTTTTACAGAAAAGTATTTCTGTGAGATAATGCTTTTTTTTAGTAATGGAAGGTAATGGTTGGGCTCTTAACAACCAAAGAAGAAATAAAAATTTCAGGTATTGAACACAGACATTAGCTACAGCCAGACAGGAACCTGGGAGGGGAGGTATTTATCTTGCTCATTGCTGCATCCCTCAGCACCTACCATACAGTAGACATTCAATAAACAGACATTGAATAAATGATATGTAGGATTCTAAAAACTGATGGAGGCAAAGTGTAAAATAGATGAGGAGGGAATGAGGATAAGATAATATAGTAGCAACTGCTGATTCCTCACAGAAAGGGTTTGAAAGAGGTAAGCACAAGTCAGAATAAAATACCCCACAAAATAGTCAGAATATGTAGAAAGGTGTCTCACAGAATAGTAGGATTACAAACCATATTTAAATGTTAAAAGTGAAGAGGAAAAATGGGATTTGTATGCTTCTGTCTTCTAAAACAATGTTCTAAAATGTCTGTTTTCTAAACTACTTTTCAGGTTGAAATTTAATTGTCAGCTTTTCTCCATAGAATCATGTTGAATGATGCTTCTAAACATGAAAGATTCTGAAAGCATTTCCACTGGAGTGTCAATAAATACATGTACTTGGTTTGTAAAGTCAAATAATGCTAAATGTTGTAACAAATAAAAAGCAACGAGGCCTTGGTCCCCTTCTCCTCTTCGTCCTCTTGCAGACGAACCCTCTACTTTCCTGTTACAGCAGATGACAATTTATTCTCTTCCATCTCTTTTTCTTCCCCTGTTCTCCCAATATGGCAAAATCACAGTAGTTAAATACTCAGTCTGTGTTCTCATTATTATAATGTAAATGTATTCCCTGCTGAGCCGAGCCATCCTCCATTGTTATTTTCCTTTCTTATATAACTTTTGTTTTTTTCCCCCAGGGGTAAGGATTACACCTTTTCTTCTTTTTCACTTGCTTCTTGTTCTATCCTCTCCCTCTTTACATTGTCTCCAATACACTTTTCATGGCGCTCAGGTGTGCAGTTGCATCAGTACCAGCTGTCTTTAGCCAGCAAGTCCTCTGATTGGTCACAGCACAGGCTCTGACTGGGTTAAGTATCATCCCTGTGCAGCATTAAACCTATTAGATCCTCTGAGCTCTGTGTGTTTCCCAGAGACATCCCTCCTGGCACCTTTCATCCATCACATCCAATTTCGGCTGGTTGCACTTTGGGCTTGCCTCATTGTGGGAATTCCTGTCATCTCATCTCCCTTTCATGTAGGCTAACCTGTTTCCCACATTCCTTTTTTGTGGACTATTCCCTAACTTGGCAGAGCATATCTGCCCCGACAAAGGTAGGTAAATTTTGTGACTTTGCATGCCTAGAATCTAAAAACAAATTTTTATTCTAAGCGCATATATGGCTGATAGCTTGACTATTATAGAACTTGAGGGTAAAAATCATGATGGCATTGGGAGTGGTATTACTCTGTCTTCAAGCTTCCATTGTTACTATTTAGAAATTTAATGCCATTCTAATTCTAGATCATTTGAATATAACATGTTTTTTATCTTTGGAATTATCTCCTTATCTCTGGTGTTTTGGGATATCCAGTGATTTTGCTGAGACTTGGTCATTCTTTCCACTCATTGTGCTGGGTACTTGGTGGGCCCTTTCAGTCTGGAGATTCATGCCCTTCAGTTCTGGGAAATATCATTATTTCTTTGATAACTGTATCTGTTCTCTCTTTTTAGAATTCCTAGTTGCCGAGTTTTGGATCGCCTGTATAATCTTTTTTAGCGCACATGGAAATCAGGAATGTATTTTCATTGAGCAAGAAATAAAAAGCAAAGCAAATGAATTTCTAAAATGGAAAACAGTCCTTTAAACTGAAAATATATCCAATTAAATATTCATCTACAAACCTATCCCTAATAACACAAAAAGCCTTTAAAAGCCAAATGACAGGAAACCCATACAACATGAAAGTGCTGGTAATTAATAACCATTAATAATAGAGTTGTCTTACATGTACAGTGCTGCATAGTTAATAAATTTCCATTTAATTCTCAACACAATATAGCTTGGTATAGAATTTGAATTTTTCTTCTTGCTTATTATATTAATTTTGATACTTGAGCCCTCATTTTATAACCCTTTTGCCATTACAATTATATAAAATCACCACTGAACTAGGAAATTAATTTCTATAGTTTTAGTTCAAGGTAACTAAAAGAGTGGAATACTATTTACTCTCAACTTAATTGTAAAACACTCAAGCTTTCACTTGGATTGAGATAGACACATGATATTAATATTTATTCAGCTCCCACTATATGCAAGCAAGCACTGTGCTTTTATATATCTCTCACAGGTAGATATAGTACACCTCTTTTATACATGAAGCAACTAAGGAACATTGAAAATTAAGTAAATTGCCTATGGTTACTTAGACAGTTAACAGTCAGCACTTTTCGGACCTGTTTTCTTTCCATATACTACACACCAAAATCAATTATACTATGGCCTTTAAAATCAACCACACCAATTATGACATGCAAGAAATCCAAAAGCCATAATGCAAATTTGCACAGAACACATTCTTTTGATAACTTGGCTTGCAAACACAAAAAATGACATTAGTAACTGGCTAAGTAAAATCTCAAGTTTTAAGAACAGAATTTTGTCATGCCTTATTTTGAATAATCAGTTACCTCAAATTGATTGAAGTAGAGGTGCAGAAGTAAGCCAGAAATCCTACCAAGATATTGCCATGGAGAGAGAGAACACCAAAGACAGAGAAAGAAAGAATGGTCATCTTTACTTAAGGTGATTAATTCAAACTATTTTCAGGTAATACAGTGGAAAAATTATGACAAAATAACATTTTCAGGTATGTTTTACTTATTAACTAACTCTCATTTTGTGATCAATCAAGAGATTCAATATTTATTGAGTAGTTGTAGAACACATAATGTGAAGATATCTTTTAAATTATCTAATTGTTCTTTCTAGTACTAGAAAAATGAACATAAAGCAAAATTCTGCCACAAGTTTATAATGATTTGAAATAAAAAGCCACCTTACTTTATTCGTTGACTTAATGTGACATTGGATAAAAAAGGTAAATCAAAAATTACCTTCACTGCTGCAGTGACAGCAGCAGTGGCTGCTAAGTTTAAACCTTGCCGTCCAAAGTTTACCACGGTCTCATAGCCTCGTTCCTTTGCTTGTACAATGTATTCATCAATCTCCTGGGAGAAAAAACCCCACATAGATGTTAATTTTATGTAATAATAGTGTTAAGAAGTGCCAAACTAGGACTTTCTCCCCATAATTTAATTGTTCCACTAATTTTACAACAGTAAGTATGTGTTGATAGGTATTTCTTAAAAAATGATTTGTGGAAATAATTTATGTATCTTACCCTTTCCTTTGAAGAAAGAAGCGGATGAAGGAATTTTCTATAAATTAAACTGGCTCCTTTGGTATAGGGACAGAGCAGCCATATGACAAAAGCAATCTTCAGCTCATAGTACAGAGGAAACCTAGCAAGAAAAAATTTGAAAAAAAAAAAACTGCTAGTGAAAAATAAACTATAACCAATATGGAAATCACAAAAAACACTTTTTAAAAAGTTCAGTTACTGTGTTAGGTTTTCACATATAAAAGTTAGTGATCAAGGAAGCAACCAAGTTTGAATTGATGAAATCATCTTGTTTAACTATAGATGAGTTAAGGAAAAGAATGACCCCAGGGATTCACACCTTCTAATCCAAGATTCGTCCTCTGAAGCAAGCACAGGAAAACTGCCCAACTGACTGTAGCAGTCAAGAGAGGACTCAGACAGTATTTAGCCAGGGAAGCAAGGTACGCCCACACTGTCTGCAGAGCCAAACTACCATGGAAGTACATGCTATACCTCAAATCATGAGGGCACTTCATATGCTCCAAGTGCACAATGCTTACCCCATGCACACATGTCCTTATCTTTCTCAGGGCTCCCAGAAAACTCCCCTTCCAATCTCATTTGGCCAGAATTGCAGCACTTTGCAGACCTAAATTGTTTACTTGCAAGGGGGAACACAATTAGCATTGTGGTAGACTGGGAATTAAGGTTATACAACCATGCCGTTTTCCATGTGACTTTGTAGAACCTTCCCTTTGAGGACATTTCCCCAATCAATGACTGTGGCTTTAATCATGTATCTTGCTTTGGCCAACAAAATGTGAGTGTGACATATGTCACGTTAAGCAGGAGCCTTAAATGCCCTTTGATGCCCCCACTCTAGCACCCACGACTTCTCGCTTTGAGCTTTTGCCTTCTGCAGTTAGAATAGCTGCTTCTTTGGCTTTGGTCCTAGAGTGAGAAGACACTTAAAACTAAGCTGAGGCCAGCAAACCTGCAGCTGACCATTTGCCCTCATGCAGCTTGAGCAAGAAATACGAGTTTGTTTTTCTTTTTTTTTCTTTTTGAGACAGAGTCTCACTTTGTTGCCCAGGCTAGAGTGAGTGCTGTGGCGTCGGCCTAGCTCACAGCAACCTCAAACTCCTAAGCTCAAGCAATCCTACTGCCTCAGTCCCAGTAGCTGGGACTACAGGCATGTGCCACCATGCCCGGCTAATTTTCTATATATATATGTTAGTTGGCCAATTAATTTCTTTCTATTTATAGTAGAGACGGGGTTTCGCTCTTGCTCAGGCTGGTTTCGAACTCCTGACCTCGGGGAATCTGCCCACCTCGGCCTCCCAGAGTGCTAGGCTTATTAGGCGTGAGCCACCGCACCTGGCCATGTTTTTCTAACCTGCTGTGCTTTTATGGTGGGTTGCTGCCACAGCAAAAGTTAACTAAAATACAATGAGGGGCCCAGTATCTTGTGGTCCATGAGGCACTAAGATAAGTAACTGAGCAAATTTGGGTTTTCTATCAAGGCAGACAGGTAGGGGGCAGTGAGGAATGACTAAAGGTGTCGTCAACAAAAGGTGTCTGCCACATTGCAATCACAGAACATTTCTGGACTTCAATTGGATATGTTACATTTTTCCTATGTTGTTCACGTTTTAATAATGCATCTAGGCTACATGTGCAATCAGAGAATGTGAGGTCTTTAAAAAAAAAATCTTTGAAACTTAGACCTACCATGGTTTGGAATCTGTGTTCTGCCACTTCAAAACAAACAAACAAACAAAC
This sequence comes from Mirza zaza, assembly GCA_008750895.1. Taxonomy (NCBI): domain Eukaryota; kingdom Metazoa; phylum Chordata; class Mammalia; order Primates; family Cheirogaleidae; genus Mirza; species Mirza zaza. The sequence goes on along the minus strand of VSMD01062714.1, from coordinate 2,093 downwards.
AATAAATAATCAGAAAACCCTCCCCCAAACCCCTACACCAAAAGCATAACAGGTAAATGAATGAACTTTGGGACAGTGGAAGGAAAACTTATACAGTATTTCAAATTGTAAGAGAAAGAGGGGTGCAGATCCGGAGAAGTTCATACATAAAGGACGTTGTTAAGAATATTTTAGTCTGATGACTTCTACTTTTTTCTAGCAAATCCAATGTGACCTAATGTGGTATGAGAATATGAGAACAGCAAAATGGGAAAGACAACTTAAGGAGAGAACAGTAAAGGTTTGAAGTAGACACAGGCAGAAAAGGAAATAGATACTGACCAGAAGCAAGTTAAAGGAATGAGGTTCAATAGATAGCTATATGTATGAGCAGCTGATTTTTTTTTTTTTTTTCCAGCTGCATTTAGTAGCCCAGGTAAAAAAGTAAAGAAGAGTGATTGCTGGGCTAATTTAGGATGAAGGTTTGTACAGTAAGGGCAGAGGAAGATACTGGCAAGATTGGAAACTTCAATGTTTTGAAAGGTGAAATTCTCCAAGTGATGGCAGGGTTTAGATGGAAATGCATTACTGCACTACAGGACAAGGAGATTCAAGTTGTCCATTAAGTACTGCTTGCTCCTTGGTAAAATGTTAAATCCTTAAAGATATAAACATGCTTTAATTTTGCCTTGTCTATTTAGAATACAGCAGCCAAGGAGCTGGTGTTGAATGGGCACCCACATGGGTGATGACGTCCAGTTTGAATGTTTGTTGATGAGAATTTTAAGGATGGGGAGGGGGTGATAAAACCAGATGATGTGGCTTCAAAAGAGGAGTCGTTTAGGAAAGCGATAAAGGAAAACAGTCTGAAGTCATCAGTGTAGAAACAGGACAACCAAGTTTCCTTATTCCAAGATACTGGGGGGAAGGAATGTGGGAAGTGGGCAGGGAGTGACATATGGAGAGAAAAATTAGCTGCACTTATTTGAGGGGGCTATAAGGAAAGTAATGTTCTTATGGAAAAGCAGATGAAGAAAACAAGATATAGGATAATTAGATAACTTCATCAAATTCACTTAGTTAATAGCAAGAGCAGAATGAGAACTCAGGACACCTGATAATGAGTCTGTAGCGTGGCCCCTTCTCAATAGTAGAACTTACCAAGCAACTGTTTGATCTGCTATTGTTTCAATGACAGTATAGAGAGCAAAAACAATCCAGTACATCATCCATCGAACCTGGAAATAATTAATTATTATTAATAAAAATACTAATGAACAGCAGACTAAATCTGCAAGTGAATAATTATACATACGTATTTCTAGATATATAGTATGTTGGGTCAAATGCAGAGGGTGATGGTTTAGTTTGCAATAGGTTTTGAGTTCCTTATATCACTGTATCATCAGCCTTGTGATACAAAGAATCAAAGAATAACAAATCTCTGGGGCTTGATATAATTCAGGAATCTAAAACAAAGAATTGGAAAAATAGGAAATATTTTTCTTAACTGGAGAAAAGCTCTTTTAGGATTAATTTTTCCTTAACACATTCCCCCAAATTTACACCTTTTCGTCTGCCTCAGGATATAGACATTTCTGTCTTTCAAGTGGGATGGAGTTTCATTAAGGATTAAAATCTCTCCTACACTGCTGGTGGGACTGCAAACTAGTTCAACCTCTGTGGAAAGCAATATGGAGATACCTTAAAGCGATACAAGTGAATCTACCATTTGACCCAGCAATCCCATTACTGGGCATCTACCCAAAAGATCCAATGACACTCTATAAAAAAGACACCTGCACTCGAATGTTTATAGCAGCACAATTCATAATCGCAAGGCTGTGGAAACAGCCCAAGTGCCCATCAATCCAAGAATGGATTAATAAAATGTGGTATATGTATACCATGGAGTACTATTCAGCTCTAAGAAACAACGGTGATATAGCACATCTTATATTTTCCTGGTTAGAGCTGGAACCCATACTACTAAGTGAAGTATCCCAAGAATGGAAAAACAAGCACCACATATATTCACCAGCAAACTGGTATTAACTGAGCAGCACCTAAGTGGACACATAGGTACTACAGTAATAGGGCATTGGGCAGGGGGG
>VSMD01062711.1:0-44472 GCA_008750895.1 Mirza zaza | reverse complement strand
CCAAGTGCCCATTGATCCAAGAATGGATTAATAAAATGTGGTATATGTATACCATGGAGTACTATTCAGCTCTAAGAAACAACGGTGATATAGCACATCTTATATTTTCCTGGTTAGAGCTGGAACCCATACTACTAAGTGAAGTATCCCAAGAATGGAAAAACAAGCACCACATATACTCACCAGCAAACTGGTATTAACTGAGCAGCACCTAAGTGGACACATAGGTACTACAGTAATAGGGTATTGGGCAAGGGGGAGGGGGGCGGGTATATACATACATAATGAGTGAGATGTGCACCATCTGGGGGATGGTCATGCTGGAAACTCAGACTTGTGGGGGGAGGGGGTAAAGGGCATTTATTGAAATCTTAAAATCTGTACCCCCATAATATGCCGAAATAAAAAAATATATATAAAATATAAAAAAAGCCACTGACAGGTTTTAAGAAGGGAGAATATGTTTGTGGCAAGAAAAATATTTGTGTTTTGAAAGACTACTATCCCTATGTTGTAGAGATTGACTTAGGAAAGTACAGAGAAGGTGTGAGAAATACCCTGTAGAGGCTGTAAGTGGTACACTGGATAAAAACTGTAGCTTGGACTAGATAGTCATAGCATTAAAAAAATAGATGAATTGATATAAAATTGGCATGACTTGTGGATAAATTAGATATAGAAATACTTTCATTTCCATTTCTGGTTTCTGATCATTGGGCCCCCATAAACGGAGGCACTGTCTTGTCCATTGATGTACTGTAGTAATTAATGCAGTGCCTAGATCCTAGACATATCTGTATGTTTGGACACTTTTTGATAAATATCAGGGAAGGAATAGATTTAGATAAGAAAAGAATGTTTCGCTTTGGACATACCTTTGAGAAATCCAAATGGCAATGCAGAGTAAGCATTTGGAATGAATAGTCTATAGCTCCTAGGAGGGTCTGGTCTAAACATATAAATCTGAAAGAGTCACCTATATTTGATAATTAAAATTCTGTCTATACTCCAGATTGCCTGGTAGGAGAATTTAGTGTGAAAAAAGACCCTTGAATAAATTGATTGCCCACAAATTAAGCCTAATGTATAACTACAAATCAATTTCTCCTTTGGAGGGTTATGTAAATATTTATATTGTTTTTATAAAAATAAATTGGGAAGACTATAGTTTTGGTGTTGGCTTTGGCTTTTATTTTTTTACACTATCTTGATTTCTTAGTCTCTTAGAGACAATTTTGTTTTTCTCTCAGACATAATATTCATCCAGACACACACAACTGGTTCTCACATTTTAAAAGTCTGTGTTAAAACTTAACACAGCTTGAACTATTATAAATAAGAAAACTATTCAACGATGCTTTCAAATCACTCCCTTTAGCTTCTAAATTTTCTAAAATGCAGAGTTAATTACTTAGTGGGCCATAATGGCAAATAAAATTAAATGGAAAGAAGGCACAGAATTGTCAATAGAAAAGAATCCCAGAAACAAAAACAACTGCTTGTCAGTCGATAAAATGAAGAAAAGAAAACCTCTTTCTAAAGGTTTGAAAAAAAGAAAGAAAGAGAGCATATGCATTGAATGAACAGTCCATATTTTATGACTAACAATACTATACATATACAAAAAAGCATTTAATCTCTGAAATCTAATAACCATATGCCAATTAGAAAAACAGTGGTTAAATGATATTTACAGCATTGACAACAAAGTCAAATAAATTGCAACTTCAGGAACTGCTTACTTCAATTTAGACTTTTCTTGAACATTTGTTTAAGCCCCACATGCTACAGGGGAGAAAATAAATATAAGTGAGGCAAAGTGACATCGCTCAAATTATAAAGAGCATCTGAAATTTGGATAAGCATATGTCTTAGATGGGGTTCTCTTTGTCGCATTACACTTTTTCATTTTTACCTCCTTGTGAGTTCTTCTATTAAAATGGTTCTCTAGTCTATCATGGAGATTAACCCAAGGGTCATTATTCTAAAAATACAACAGAAGTGAAATATGAAGCTTACATTTGAGTTTTACTGAGTCATCATCATCTGCTTATAAGTGAATTAAAAAAGAAAGCCATGAAAAAGTGGGCTCACAGAGCTATATCCACAATGAATCTGTCCATTAGACTGTATTAGCCACGAGTTAGTTATCCAGGGTGATTGGACAGCAACCAAGCTGGGTGGTGAATTCCCCACCTGTGAATAGCATGTAACTGGCTCTTCATTCTGCTTCCGGGACTGTGTACATAAATTGTTGAGAATAAGACTCACTTAATTTTAGATTTTGAAAATACTGTTGTTCACACATGAGGAAAATACGGTTTTTAAAATCTGACATATAAGTAAAATGAGATGTGTTAATGGAAAAAGACCCAAACTCTATAAAATAACTTAAAGAGGTTTATTTTGAGCCGAATGTATGTGACCAGATAAGAGTACGTGGCCTTAAGAAGTCCTGAGAAAACATGTCCATAGTAGCTGGGTTACAGTTTAGTTTCATTCATTCATAAAGACAAGAATTACATGTAAGACTCTAAGTCAATATGTGGAGAGTGTACGTTGGTTTGGCCCAAAATGATGATGGGGGTGGAGCTTACATGTAACAGATGGGTTTAAAGATTCTTTGACTTGTAATTGGTTAAGGAAATGAAGCTTTGTCTAAATGATTAGTATGTTTTAACTTAAAATAAGGATGTCTGTTAATCATAGACAAACCACTGAACATTTACCAAAACTCAATTGATTTGTGAAGTAAATCATTCCATATATAGCCTTGGGCCAGCAACTCAGCTTAGGGTATTTCTGAGGTCCCTTGGCCAAGAGGGGGGTCCATTCACTCAGTTGAGGGGCTTAAGATTTCATTTTAGTTCACAGATGCGTGGTGGAGACTTCCTTCCATCCTAAATGTAGAAACCAAAATGTAGTAGGAAATACTTTCTATATTTGATGAGATTCTGTTCATTTAACTTGTCTCGAATGTTTAATCAATGGAGAAAGCTCAAGTAGAAAGCTCTAGACTTTAACTCTTCTCCAAATTCCAGACTCATGTCCACTCCATATTCACTTCTCTACTTGGCTGTTCCACAGAAATCTCTGAAACTCAACTCCAGATTTCTATCTTCTTCCCCCATATCTGTCCTTCTCTTACCCTTCCCCTTTTCTCTATGCCATTGAACTGCCTTCCAGCCACCCGGTTTCTTAAGTCAGAAACATGATAATCATCCTACTTCTTTACACCCTACATAAAATTTATCAGAAAATCCTATTGTTGCCATATGTTAATAAAAATATGCATGGAATCCATACATTAGTCTCCAACTCTACTACCACTACCATTGTCAAAGCCACTATCAACTCTTTTCTGCATAACTTCATTATCTCCCTGCCTAAACTTCCTGCTTCCAAACTCAGCCCCATCCAAATTAATAATAACCATAGTCATATTAGAAAAACATAAAACTGATCATGTCATTTCCTGACTGAAACTTCACTATTTTGCTATGAACCTAAAGCTACTTTAAAAATTAAAGTCCATTGATAATAATAATAATTAAAAAAAAAATAACTTCAATAGCATCCAGATGAATTTCAAATAAACCCTAAACCCCTTTTCATGGTCAAAGGTGAGGCCCTGTGTGACTGAGTTCTGCCTACCTCTCCCACTACCACCACCACCTCCCTCTCCCCTCTCTGCCCCCTATCCCCTCAACCCCATTACCCCTCCTCAGTGTACTCACTGTTACTGAGCCACAGAGGAAACTCAGGAGTTGCTCAAAAACTGTGAGGTCTTTCCCACTTTGGGATGTCTGCATGTGCTGAACTCTTTGCCTGCAATTTTCTTCTCTCTGCTTATCCCTAATTGCTCTTTTTAATCTTTCTGGACTCAACATAAATGCCATCTTCTCCAAGAGTCCTTCCAAAGTCACCCAATCTAAAGAGAAATATCCCCTCCCCACACTGTTATTCTCTACCCAACAGCCTGGTTCATCTGTTCATTCGTTCTTGCTCTTTTTCTTTTCCTTTCTTCAATTGACAAATGAAAATTGCATACATTTATCTTGCACAACATGTTGTTTTGAAATATGTATACATTGTGGAATGACTAAATCTAGCTAATTAATATATGCATCACCTCACATATTTATCTGTGGAAACAGGTAATTAGATGTTGTCTACACTGTTTACTTGCTTATTCTTTGTTTTTCCCACAAGATTGTGACTTATATGAGGGTTACGCTTTGTTTTATTTACTAATTTATAAGTGGTGGCTGGTATATTTCAAGCACTTGATAAATATTTTTCAAAAAATGAGTGATATAGTTAAGTAGTAAGTGATCCACCTTGGAGTATCATGACATGCAACTTTGAATATCAGTCTGGCTGACAACCTACTGAATTCAGAACCTGCAAGAATGAGCAAGAAACAACGAAAAAAAAACCCCACAATCTGGCACTTTTCGCAACAAAGGGTGATTTTTCTCTCTCATTTGAAATATTGAAATTTTGTTTTTAATCCTTGCCTAATTTAAAATAAGTGTTTTGGTCAGCATTAATAAGTATGTCATGTTGATTTCAGAGCAATGTAACAAAAATGTAAGACTTCTATTTTCAGAAAGCAAATTATTTTGAATGTTATAAGAAGGTGAAGTCTCAAATATTTCTAATTTTTTCAATCAGCATTTCCCAAAATTTTTTTCTAAAGAAAACAGTTGTTCCATGAAGTCACAACACATTATGCAATCATGCTGTATATATACCATCTTACATACATATATACATAGTTTTAGTCAAAAAACTATAGGAGATACTCAGCTACTAACAAGATAAAATAGACCTATAATTGTCTGTCTTCTCCAAGCCTTTATTATTAATACTACAGGCATATCTCAGATATATTGTAAGTTCAGTTCTAGACCACAGAAATAAAGTAAATATCACAATAAAGCAAGCCACACAAAGTTTTTGTTTTCCCAGTGTATATAAAAGTTATGGTTACACTATACTGTAGTCTATTCAGTGTGCAATAGCATTATGTCTAAAACACAATGTACATGCCTTAATTAAAAATACTTTATTGCTAAAAATTGCTAACAAACATCTGAGCCTTCAGCAAGTGTAATCTTTTTGCTGGTGGAGGGTCTTGCCCCGATGTTGATGGCTGCTGACTGATCAGGTTGGTGGTTGCTAAAGGCTGGGGTGACTGTAGCAATTTCTTAAACTAAGACAACAATAAAGTTTGCCATATGACTGACTCTTCCTTTCATGAAATATTTCTCTGTAGCATGCAATGCTGTTTGATAACATTTTGCCCACAGTGGAACTTCTTTTAAAATTGGACTTAATTATCTGAAAACTTGGTGCTGTTTTATCAACTAAATTCATGTAATATTCTAAACCTTATGTTGTCGTTTCAACAATGTTCACACCATCTTCACCAGGAGTAGATTCCACCTCAATAAAACACTCATTTTTCTCATCCAAAAGAAGCAACTCTTCATCCGTTCATGTTTTATCATGAGATTATAGCAATTCAGTCACATCATCAGGTTCTACTTCTAATTCTAGATCTCTTGTTATTTCCACCACACCTGCACAGTTATTTCCTCCACTGAAGTCTTGAACCTCTTATAGTCATTCATGATGGTTGAAATTAGCTTCTTCCAAACTCTTGTTAGCAGTGTTATTTTGGCTTCTTTCCATCAATCACAATTGTCATCAACAACATCTAGAATGGGGAATCCTTTCCAAAGGTTTTCAATTTACTTCACCCAGATCCATCAAAGGAATCACTACCTATGGCAGCTGTAGCCTTACACAACACACTTCTTAAATAATAAAACCTGAAAGTCAAAATTATTCCTTAATCCATAGACTCTAGAATGGATGTTGTGTTAGCAGGCATGAAAACATTAATTTCCTTGCATATATCCATCAGCACTCTTGGGCAACCAATTGTATTGTCAATGAGCAGTAACATTTTGAAAGGAATATTTTTCTCTCAACAATGTGCTGAAAATATTCAGCAAACCACGCTGTAAACAGATATGCTGTTATCCCATCTTTGTTGCTTCATTTATAGAGCATGGGCAGAATAGGTTTCACATAATCATTAAGAGCTGTAGGATTTTTAGAATGTTAAATAAACATTGGCTCATCTTAAAGTCACCAGCTGCATTAGCCCTTAACAAGAGAGGCAGCCTGTCCTTTGCAACTTTAAAGCCAGGCATTGACTTCTCCTCTCTAACTATGAAAATTCTAGATGATGTCTTCTTCCAATATAAGGATGTTTTGTCTACATTAAAAATCTGTTATTTAATGCAGCCACCTTCATAAATTATCTTAGCTAAATCTTGTGGATAACTTGCTCCAGCTTCTACATCAGCACTTGCTGTTTCAACTAGCACTTCTATGTTACAAAGATGGCTTCTTTCCTTTAACTGCATGAACCAATCTCTGTTAACTTCCAAGTTTTCTTCTGAAGTTTCCTCACCTCTCTTAGCCTTCATAGAATTGAAGAGAGTTAGGGCCTTGCTCTGAAATAGACTTTGGCTTGAGGGAATGTTGTGGGTGGTTTAATCTTCCATCCAGAACTTGAGAGCTTTTTTCATATCAGCAATAAGGCTGTTTTGCTTTCTTATCATTTGTTTCTCCCCAAAAGTAACCCTTATAATTCCCCTCAAGAACTTTTTCCTTGCATTCACAAAGTGGTTAACTTTTTGGCACTAAATGCCTAGATTTTAGCCTATTTTGACTTTCCACATGCCTTCCTCACTAAGCTTAATCATTTCTAGCTTTTGATTTAAAGTACAACTCTTCCTTTCACTTGAACACTGAGAGGCCATTGAAGGGTTATTAAGTGGCCTAATCTCAATATTGCTGTGTCTTGGTGAATAGAGAAGCCCAAGGAGAAGGAGAGAGATGGGGGAACAATCAGTGGTAGAGCAGTCAAAAATCATACAACGTTTATCTAGTAAGCTTGCTATCTTCCAGGAGTGTGGTTTGTGGTGCCCAAAACAATTACAACTGTAACATCAAACATCACTAATCACAAATCACCATAAAAGATAGTAATAATTAAAAAGTTTGAAATACCTTGAGAATTACCAAAATATGACACAGAGGCATGAAGTGACCCACATGCTGTTGGAAATATAGTGTCAAGAGCCTTGTTCAGTGCTGGGTTGCCACAACCTTCAATTTATAAAAACACAGTATCTGCAAAGAGCAATAAAACAAAGCACAATAAAATGTGGTATGTCTGCATGTAAATATGATCCTGAATTTCCAAAGTTATATAAAATACTCAGTATTTCCCAATCATATTTGACCCTGAAGTTCACATCATCTGTTATTATAATAGTGCAGAAGTACTATTCTACAGACCAAAATATAGAAAATGGTTTTCCAGAGAGTACATAAATTCTAATTCCAATAATTTTCAAATGGTGGAGTAAAAAGGAATCTCAAGAAATGATCTCACCCAGCCTCCTTATCAGATGTCACACACTCGAATGTGTACAGACATCTGGCAGGTAACATAAATGGAACAATTGCACTAGGTAGGGACTATGGCAAACTAAAAAGCATGTACCCAATGTAGAGGACAAAATAGTGACTTAGCTTCAGTTTCAATGTCAGGTAATGACATTGGCACTACCAATGTGTCATTATTTGATTTTCTAAAAAAAAGTAAGAAACCCAGAGTTTGAATTAAAGTTTCTCATTATTAGATGTTTGTGACTAGTTCAAAATAATTCTTTTCAAACACTGTATGGACCAAATAAAAGTGTCTGTAGGCCATATTTATTATACAGACCACCAGTTTGCAATCTGATTTTAACAACCTAATACCAATATTTTTCTATTTTGTCTTTCGTAATTTTGTTCTTAGTGTCTTATCCTTACATTGTTGCATTTGTAGGTATCTTTGATATGCTTTTCCCTGTGGGTCTCTATGAGTCCTCCAGTTTGGCGGTCTTTTTAGCTGGAAGGTATAAATAATATCATAATAGTCAAAATTTTCTTTGCATATAGCATTAAGAAAAGGCCAGATAAATGTAAAATGGTGCAGCTGCTATAGAAAACAGTACAAAGATTTCTCAAAAAATTAAAAATAGAACTACCATATGGTCCATCAATCCTACTTCTGGGTATTTATACAAAAGAATTGAAATCAGAATCTTGAAAAGATTTTCATTTTCATTGCAGCACTATTCACAATAGCCAATAGACAATAGCCAAATGCAAAAAAAAAAAATCTAAATTTCTGTCAATGGTTAATGGATAATGAAAAGGTTGTATACATAACACAGAATATTATTCAGCCTTAGAAAAGAAGGAAATCTGTCAATGTGTAACAACATGGATGAACCTTGGAAACAGTATCCTAAGTGAAATAAACCAGTCACAGAGGGACAAATAAATAATTCCACTTACATGAGCTATCTAAAATAGTGAAACTCATAATGCAGAGAGTAGAATTGTGGTTGCATAGAGCTGTAGGAGGGGAAAATGGGGAGTTGCTATTCAATAGGTATAAATTTTTGGTTATGCATGATGAATAAGTTCTAGAGATCTGCTATATGACATTGTGCCTATAGTTAACAATACTGTATCATATGCATAAAGATATGTTAAGAGGGTAGATCTTACCACAATAAAATTTTAAGTAACAGTAAAAAAAAAAATAAAAAGAAAGGGCTAGATAATAGTGCTAGGGTAGATGATGTCCTTCAAGAATAGCATTATCCCATTGAAGAGATCCACTTACTATCATACAGACTGTAACATCCTATTTTACTCAAATAGAAATACCTAAAATAATTTATTAAAGACCATTTCACTTGGAAAAATACTAGAATTTTTCAAAGGAAAATTTGAATAGCTCCTGGAAACAATCATTTTTTACATCATGAGGATCTAGGCATTTATCATTTATAAAGTGGCGGGGGGGAGGGGGGAGTTGGGCAAGATGGCTGACTAGAGACATCACTTGCCGGCTGTCATGGAGGGAAGGTAGGGTTTCAGATAAAGGAGAGGGGAGAGGATATGGGGCACAGGTGTAGATAGATCACAGAGAGAAGTGCTGGACCCTGCCGGGGACCCCATAGAGGAAAAATGTGAAGCAGAGAAGGAAGAAGATAAAGCAGAAAAGATACAGGTGAGGATCAAACCCAGAGAGGCTCAGAGCCCAGTGAAGGGGTGAGGGGGGGGTCCCTTTCTCCCTCCCACAGTCCTTTGGTGACCAGTGGGCTATCAGGTTTCTTGGAAGTTTTTCCATTTCCACAAGCCCAAGCACTGCGGCAAACACAGAATAGTGGGGAGAACTTGCATGATCCCAGAACTTGGGCATTCCTTGTGGGGTTCCCCTGGAAAGAGAGTGACCTGAGAAGCCAAAAAAACCTGTCTTTCTTCCATTCAGACTGTTATTCCTCCCAGCCCCTCTCCCTCCCACTGCAACTGGTTGAGCAGTTTGAGCCGAAAATTTGGCGAGAGACCATCTCTCCCCAGCTGGTACATCCTATAGTGATTTGCTTAGTATTTTTCTCTACCTTTATTATAAAATACAGTATATAAAAATACAAACAAAATATTGTGTTATCAGTAAGGCTTTGGGCCAACAGCAGGCTATTAGTAGGTAAGCTTTTGGAGAGTCAAAAGTTATATACATATCTTTAACTATGATGGGAGGCAATGTTCCTCAATTCTATGTTGTTCAAGGGTCAATTGTACATAAAAAAAAAAAGCATGTAAAACTGATATAATCTGAATAAGATCTGAATTCAAGTCAATAACATTTTACCAATGTCAGTGTCCTGGTTTTGACTATGTACTGTAGATAAATATCACTGGGGAAAGCTGGGTGATGAGTACACAAGATATACTATTTTACAACTCCTACTGAGTCTTAAGCCACTCAAAATAAAAAACCAGAAGACAAACAGAAAAGAAAGCCTTACTGAAAAGATCACATATGATAATAGTGCAAAGAAATTAGCACAATATTTGGCAGATTACAAAAATATTCTCTAAATGATATAATTATTTTTTAATTTAATTTTATTTTTATTTGACAAATAATTATATATATTTTGGGGGTACAATGTGATTTTTCAATACATGTATACATGGTAGAATGATCAAATCAGGCTAATTAACATATCCATTACCTCAAATACTTAGTGTTTCTTTGTGGTGAGAACATTTAAAATCCATTCTTTTAGTTACTTTAAAACAAACAATACATTATTTTTAATTATAGCCACCATGCTGTGTAAAAGATCACCAGAACTTATTCTCCCTGTCTAAGGGAAGCTGTTGATCAAAGTGTAGATATAATTTTTTTATTATTAAATTCAAGACTTAAAGAAGAATTATGAAACTAGAATATATATCATTAAGAAATAAGATGTTTATCAATTACCTAAAGAGATAACTCAAATTGAATTTTGAATACCAAAAGCAATAAAAGGGCAAAAGATGAAATAATGTCATTAAGAACTCATTAGCTTCAAACTCATTTCTCATTGCCCACCTACCATTGGTTCAGTCACTTGACATTATACCCAGGAATCATTAACACATTTCTGAAATATTTGTTTTGCTTTAAAGGGTTGCATAATTTACTGTAAATGTCACACTAGACTTTTCCATCTTTATACACTTTGATACTAATGGTGCTTTGAATACTTACAGCATACTAATAGCTATCATGCATTATAAATAGTTTATTACCTAATTTACTATTTTAATTCATAACAGAGCTTAAGCAGTAGGCAAAAATAAATTGTGATAAATCTTATAGACAAACTAAACTGAGTTTCTGGTGAGTATAAATGTTCCCTCCTCTTGAAGTTATCTCAGAAAATAGAATTATCAGAAGTTTAAGGTATCTTTACTTTGTGCTTGCCAGATGAACAACTATTTTAGAAATAATAACTGTTTCATGTTGTAGTTTTAGTGAAGAGTTATGAAAAACATGTGGCAATCACCAATTAATTGGTGCATGACTAAAATAAGCTATGGCCATATAAATATTCTGATTAAGGTATAACAAAAAGAACATATAGTTCGAGGTTTTAAAAAGTGGGCTCTGTCATTGATATATTTATTCAACAGATTTTATTGAGCTCATAATATATTTCACTCACCCTTCTAGGTACTAGGGATATAGTAGAAAGAAAGATAAAATTTCCACTCTTATGGTGCTTCTAGGAGTGAAGACAGACAAATAAACACAGAGTAGAGGATTCATGTCATGAAGAAAGATGACATGGATCCATAATAAAAAGTGAGGGACGTTGAAGAGATGTGGCCCGATAGATGCTATAGAGTAGTCATGGAAGAAAGGCATCTTCAGAGAGAAAGCATTTAAGCAGAAACTTGCATGAAGGCAAGTAAGTGAGCCACTTTAACCTACCAGAAGAGTCTTCCCAGAAGAGGGAGCAGCAGGCGCAAATGTCCTCAAGAGGGACAAGCTTGGCAGGTCTAAGGAACAAGTGAAACCCATTGCAACTAGACTGAGTTAGCATTGTAGAAGATGAGATAGGCAAAATAGCAGGAAATAGGTCCATGATGGGAAGTCCCCAGAGGTTTGAGTAAGTGTGTGTGTATAATCACAGGTTTTTAGATACCCAGTAGTGGGATTGCTGGAGCATATGATAGTTCTATTTTCAGTTGTTTGAGAAATCTCCATACTGTTTTCCATAGAGGTTATATTAATTTACATTTTTATCAACAGTGTATAACCATTCCCTTTTCTCATCAACATCCTCATCAACATCTATTATTTTTTGACTTTTTAATAATAGCCATTCTGACTGGTGTCAGATGATGATATCTCATTGTGGTTTTGATTCACATTTCTCTGATGATTAGTGGTGTTGGGCATTTTTTCATATATATTTCATGATATTTCTAATCTATTCTTAGGGGAAAAATCATTCTTTTCTCTAATTCCATTGTCTTTGCCATTAGTTAGTGGCATGTGAACTACATCTAGCTAATAAAACATAAGAGGAAATATGCTGGGGGCTTCTGAAACACCAAACTATGCTTCCCAGATAAAAGGAAATAAATAGTTCTCTAGCTGTACTGGCCACTGTCCTGTTTTCTACTTTTGAATGGAAATGTGATAGGTGCAAACTTAGGGGCCATGTGTAACCATTAGTTAGCAAGTGTCACTCAGACACTGAACAAATCTTCAAATTGCCCACCTAGATACTTATGTGAGATAATCCAGTGTCCTTATTGCTTAAAGTCACTGCTATGATTGTTTTCTTATTTACTGTTGAACACATTCTGTTTGATAAACTAAGATATCAACTTTTCTACAAGAAAACTTCATTTGTTTCCCACATTAACTTGAATATTAATTATTGAATATGAATAATCGAATACCACCATTAGTTTGAATATTTGTGTGGGTTTTTTTAAAGCCTTAATGGAGGCTTTAATATCTGAACCTCAGGATAGCAGTTACATAGTATGGTGTCCAAGAGAACGTGCCTACAGAACTCAACTACAGGAAGTTTAATGGGCCAAGGAGTCAGCTGCTACACTTTGAAATTCATGTCCGCATTTGTACTGAGGCCAAATACTGAGCACAGCCGGGATTCTAAGGCAAACTCATCCCTGGGAAACACAAGACTCCTCTGACAGCCAACTTTAATGTGAAAACTCCCCATGGCCTCACCACACCTTCCTTAGATGCACAGCAGTCTTAAGAGGCATTCATACAACTTTCCTTCCCTCTCACCTTCACTCAGGATCAGACTTAAGCTGCAGGCTGATGGTTCTCTCACCTTCCCCAGCTCCCGCTCCATTTTTCTCACAGGTGTTTCACCTAGTACAAGTCCTTGCCTGTTAAACCTTATCTCAGAGGACTTGGACTAACACACAGGGTAAAAATATCAACCACTAATCCATTATCTGTACCTTTTCCACTGAGCCCAGATTTGATCTCTGATCCTTCCCAACCTGATATTGCATTGCAACCACTACCACCGAGCAGCAATTTTCATGCTAGATGACACCTTTGTGTACCGTCTCTGTCTTAACCCAAACAAGTCTCTATTGTTCACACTCCAAGAGTTGTGCCATACAGGAAGGGGAAAACAAATGAAGCAATAATGTTGTTGGCACTTCTTACATAGCCGTCTTCTATGCTTCAAATAGTACCTGGCCTTATATATTGGGTAGGAAACCAAAATGACAGTAAATGTTCTAGTAAACAGATTTGGTTTGGGAGGTTTCTGTTTGTTTTACTGTCCAGCTTTCCATTTCCTCTTCCAAACTGCGCTGGATTTCCTAAGGGGTTATCACACTGGATTAAATCTGGTGAGATGAATCAGAGGACCTACCATCCCTTAGAACAAACAGATAATCCCTCCCTACAATGGAATTTTGAGAAAGGGAAAAAATACTAAAAATTGGTTGGAATTCCAGTCCTTCCTACTAGTACCATCATGATGTCAAAGAAAAGTTACAGCATACACGTTAAACAAGCAAGGAAGATTTTATTCTAAAATGTCAAAATAGGGGAGAGAGATTGAACTCGACTCCATTGAAACAAATGTCTGAGAGTTTTTAAGCACTGGGTGAGCTAGTGGATGCTGCTGGAGGGGGTTAGGGGAGAGATTGGTCAATATAGGCCATTATGTTGCTAATTGACTCTTACTGAAGTTAGCCTCCTCTCCTACAGAGACTAGAAGTTAGGGGTGCTATCTTTTTTGATAGTTACATTTCAAAGAGATAGCTCCCAGGTCCTTAAGAAAGACATCTCTGGATTCTAAAACTGCAAGAGGCTGGAAGAAAATTTACATCTCAGAGGTCACAAGTTTTCTAAAGTAAATACTCTAAGAAAAGGGATCTCTGGAGCCTATAGTCAGGGAGAAACCAGTCTCAAGTTTATTCAAGCTGAGGGGAACAATAAGGCCATATTCATCAGTAAACATGCTGTTTCTCCCTCTGAGTTCCATTCATTACTCCTTATTTTGAAGACCTGTGCTAAGGAATTAAGTGAGCCTTTGGTGGCCTTTCAGCAAGTTCTCTTTTGCCTAAAATGGCTGAAGTCAGGTTCTGTTGTTTACAACAAAAGTCTCCCTGAAGAATCAAGATTGCATTCCTTCTTTTTGTTTTGGAAATTAGGAAATAAAATTACACTTCCCCACTGAGAGTAAAATATACCAGATACAGTAGGGAGGCTATATCTGGGCTTGGAGACCAGAGATCTGGATTCTAGTTTTAGTTTGGTCACCATGTGTTTGAGCTCTGAGGCTCGTTTTTCTCAATCTGACGAATGAGAGGGTTGAACCAGATGGTCTCTGAGGCTCCTTCCAAATCTGGTATTTCAAAACTCTGTGATAATTTTGACCAGTTAAATAAATGCATATTTAGAAATGGAAAATAAAAAAGATCACTCCTTTAATCTCAAATTTTCATTGACTGGAAAGAATAAAGATAACTATGCCAAAACCGTCCGTGGTTTAGCAAAAGTGAAATCACAGGCAGAATTTCAAATAGCAAGTTTTGATTAGATGGGAGTTCAAAGCAGCCATAATTTACTTGCTCTTCAAAGAGGCTCTTAGCATAGACCTGCACAAATTACCAATGTGAAATGGTTGGGACAAAGGACAAGACAAGCTGTTTTGAGTAGGCAGTTATCTTAGACACCAGAGATTACTTTAGAACAGTAACTTGATAAAGTAGAAACATGATCAACTTAGCATTATAGAATAAATTCATTTTTTGAGCAATCAAAAAGCAGGAAGCCAGAGTAATGAAATAAGATCAGCAAATCACACTATAAGGGGAACTAGAGCTGTACTCTTCACAAAAAAGAGGATAAATGGAATGTTTCACAGGGGATTAGGTGTTCAAGGGAGTCGAAAGTTCTTATATAACAGCTGCTACTTGTGATGGATTTAAGAATATTTTCTAATGAGTAGATAAGGTATAGAAATCCTTGCATTCTGCCTGGACTCAATCCTTAAGGGAAAGGCAGTAGAGTAAGAGTTAGGAGCTGAAATAAATTGCCAGAAAATGTTAAATATAACCTTTTTATTTGAAATGTAATATGTGTTCATTTGGGAGGAAAAACTGCAAGAGAAAGAAAGATAAACAAAGGAAAATGAAGAAAACACATATTGCTATAACTCATCTATATCCAACCCTACTTCCTGGTTTTCCCAGGTAAAAGACCTCAGATATCACAATAGGAGATTTTACCAGTCACATATCTATGTGCTCAAATTGGAGAACAGAGGAGGGGTACACTGTTGCCTTTTCTGTCTCTCCACCTCTAACCATAAATACAATTATGTAGAGATTACTTAAAGAGCCAGGTGTGTTTAGGACCTAACTTGGTTTGCCCAAGCTGCTAGGTTAGGCAACAGTGAGACCATCTGCTTCTACTGTAAAACTAACCTTTCATAAGCCAAGCATCACTTATTGGACAAAGCCTGTGGCAAGGGTTTCCACATGTTAGGTTTCCCTCCAAAGGGAATTATCCAGGTACAATTCCTTGCACTAATCCCTTAGATTCTCCTCCAATATACCAGCACTATTCAGTTATGGTTCATGAGGAGTAATAGATATTCTAGCACAGATTGTGTCTGTTATCAGCACCTACTTCCCCCTAAGTCCTACCCTCTCAGAAAGGTAAAAATATTTTAGCACATAGCTCCAGCCTTTTCTTCCTATTACATGAGTATCATTTGCAGAGGATTTGGAAACCTTTGGGGGACAATCTTAGACTCCCAGGACAGGTCGTCTTTTCAGCCTGGGCTATAAGGCAACAGACTACATTGATTAGCATTGGAGGCTCTGTTGAAAGGACTAATGAAAATTTCAATGGGGTTTTAGAGCATTAGCCAACAACTTTTTACTCAGAGCCAGCTGCTTTTTCCTGGGAAAGAGGCAGAGCCAATCACTTATACATATTTTAAATGCACTATCAACCAACCAAATACTTTAAACATTTAAAATCTTCCAAAGTGCAGAGTGTTTCAAGCTATGCAGCCAACACCAACTATTAATAGTTTTTGCATGACTTCAAACAACAACAACAAAAGAAACATCATTGACATCATCATACTCACTGCAGCCTCTAACTCCTGGGCTCAAGTAATCATCCTGCCTTAGCCTTTTTAGTATCTGGCTGGGACTATAGGCATGCACCATCACCACACACAGCCACACACACACACACACACACACACACACATAAATATATATATGGTAACAACAGGGTCTCACTATTGCCCGGGCTGGTCTCAAACTCCTGGGCTCAAGCAATAGCAATCCTCCTGCCTTGGCCTCCCAAAGTGCTAGGATTACAGGCATGAACCACCATGCCCAGCCTGTTTTGTAATATTGTTTTTGCTATTTTAAAGAAATAAAGAGAGGACTATCATGAAGCAGATAAATTATGCTAAGAGTAAAGCATAATATCCTTTCCACTTTCTAGAAGACTCTGCATGAACTGTACTTGCCTCACTCTCAAATATCATATCCTGCCACTATCCTCTAGAAATTTCAAATTGTATTCTGACTTTGCACTCATGTTCCTCTACATGAAATAATCTTCTTTCACCCCATCTTCACAGAGATGCTTACTTCTCATTTGGGGTTCATTTCAAATTCCTTGTTGGGAATCATAAAAGATGGTCTGTGTTGCAGCATGGTTTTCAGCTTCCCTTTAGCATGGCGCTATAGCTGTTATTCTTGCCCTGGGAAGTGAATTTTGCCCATTCCCACAGGAAAAGTGACCCTTTTTCTTTATTAAGTACAATAATAAATTTTGGAGCCCCATCAAGCCTAAAAATGAGTTGTGCAAAATATCTGTTTCTAAGTTAATGCTTAGCTTTCCAAAGAATGACCTTGTCCTCCAGCCTGCTAACGAATTTCCCTGGAAAATAATTTAAACATTGATAATTGATTAAAACTCAATCTGTTTCCTTCCCAATCTCTGCCTGCTCTCACTACTCCTAAGTAATTTCATTTAAGCAAAAAGTAACTTTAATTCCAACACCTTCTATTGAGGTCCCTTCAGGTTACTGCTAGCTTGTTTTGAACCTGGCTGCTTCATTATTGCTTTCAGTGGAATTAATACCAATTGACTATTTCTTGTCTATGTCAATGTCTTTAAAACTCCTGGATTAGGGCCACTAACAAAAAGACATCAAATGATAAAGCAAGCGATTTCTCAACCTTCCTTTTGGTGTCTGACATCATTAATGTGATTAATGAGGTGACCAGAAAACCCAAATCATTTGTCACCTTTAAATTGCTAATACAATTGCCAAGGCTTAAAGGTGAGGAATGTATGAGAAACCAAAGTTTTCTCTTATCTGTTTTGCTACTTTATCAAGGATGCAAACTACCTACCCCGTGGAAACCTTTTTGTAATTCAGTAGTAAGCATTTTGTAATAATAAATGCTGAGAAAATGACGAACAAGTGTTTATCTGGTTCCATATAATTTCTGATGATTAACAATAATTATTTTATATTTAAAGCTTAGCAGTACATTCCATATGACTGAATAATGATTATAAAATGAAAAACCAACAGCTAGATTTGTACCTTTAAAAAGGAGTAAAAGGAAGGAATATAATCACTAATGGAAGTGGTTGGTTCATGTTAGTAAAAAGCCCAGCAGTATTTATTGTTTCAGGCACAGCTAGACTATCTTGCCTCCGCTGTCCTCTTGCTCTCCCTGGTTTCCCTTTTCTTACCTCCATTTTCTGCTCTAAATATTTTTGTTGTTCTTAAAATCCTGGGGGAGGGGGACAAGGAGAAAGAGAGAAAGGGAGAGAGAGAGAAAGAACTTCTTTTCTCTCATTCTAGGAAAATCCCAAAATTGATACAAACACTAGGCTTGGGTTACCCGCTCAGTCCTAGAAGATGAGAATTTAATATCTGCTGATGTGGTCACATGGGGTCACATGATCAGTCCTAAGCAGTCCATAATGAAAACAAAATATCTAACCTAGAAGAAATGATTTTTAAAGAGAAATTGTGTTTTCACTTGGCCACACAAACTTTTTTCTGAAGAGTTATGAGTTCATAAGGAATTCTCACACATGGCTGGTGGGAACATAAGCTTTAGAATTTTCCTAGAGGGCAATTTGGAAACATTTTATATATGAATATATGCTTTGATCAGGGAAATACCCCTCTAGGAATTTGTTCTAAAAAACAATAATAAGTCTTTGCAAAAAAATGTAACCAGATGACATTTCTTTCAATGTACATATGACAACAAAGAATTGGCAGGCAACTAAAAGTCCAAAAAAGAAGGGGGCAGATTTAAAACAGCATCAAAAGTACTATTTTTAAAAATGTATTTGTTTATTCATGTGTTATTTATTTATTTTTATAATCTGAAAATATGTAACCAAGAGGCTAGGAACATCTGCCTCTGTGTGGTTGAAATACGGGTGATTTTTCCTGCTTTCTTTTTGCTAACTTCTATTAATTTTTATCCAGTGAGAATAAACACGTATTAATTTTGTAATGTTTGTATTATGAAAAGAGAGCAACTTGAACACAGATTTCTGATTCATTTTAAATGCCCTAAGTAATATTATATTTGGATGGAAGACATCACAGGACATAGGACACTTCTAAGATGTCTTTAGAGACTAAGAATCTGCCAAAACTGCTCTCTTTGGTGTAAGGGACCAGTCCCAGGGCAGCTGGCTGCCACTTGTACTTGAATTTCACATGATATTTTAAAATTAATAGCAGATGGATTGAAGATTTAAATGTAAAATATAAAAAAAATTATTATAAAAAACTTTAGAAGATTATTTATATAATCTTGTGTTAGAGAAGATCTTTCTAAGCAAGCAGAAAGTATAGACATATTTTATGATATAAAAATTAAACATCTTTTATGGCAAATATATTATGATCAATGTTAAAAGAGAAATGAGAGAATGGAAATATATTTTCAATTTTTATGTCAGTTAAAGTACTTATATTTCCTATATAAAATGATTTCCAGAAATAATTAGCAAGATTAACTGAAGGGAAAACGGACAGAAGCAGACTAGAGAAGAAACCCAAATGGTCAATAAATATGCAAGAATTCTCTTAAGCTGACTATGGTTTAGGGAAAAGTAAATTAAAAGAATAAGATGTAATTTTTTTTCATTCATCTGATATAGAAATACAAATACAGTGAAAATACAGCACCAATAAAGAAGCAGATATATAATCTCTGATGTGTAATAATTGGCAAATTGCAACAACCACTTTTGGAAGTGATCAGGCAATGGCTATTTAAATTGTAAATGCGGCCGGGTGCGGTGGCTCACGCCTGTAATCCCAGCACTCTGGGAGGCAGAGGCGGGCGGATTGCTCAAGGTCAGGAGTTCAAAACCAGCCTGAGCGAGACCTCGTCTCTACTATAAAAATAGAAAGAAATTAATTGGCCAACTAATATATATATAAAAAAAAATTAGCCGGGCATGGTGGCGCATGCCTGTAGTCCCAGCTACTCTGGAGGCTGAGGCAGGAGGATCACTTGAGCCCAGGAGTTTGAGGTTGCTGTGAGCTAGGCTGACGCCACGGCACTCACTCTAGCCTGGGCAACAAAGCGAGACTCTGTCTCAAAAAAAAAAAAAAAAAAAAAACTTAAAAAAATAAAATAAAATAAAAAATAAATAAATTGTAAATGCTTAGCAACCTTGACCACAATCTTAGATTAAGGAATCTTGTGTTATATGAACAAGATGTTTATTACAATAGTATTTTTTTCAAATTTTTTTTATTTTTTTATTTCAGCATATTATAGGGGTACAAATGTTTACGTTACCTATATTGCCTTTGCCCCACCTGGGTGAGAGCTTCAAGTATGTCCATCACCCAGATGGTATGCACAGTATCCATTAGTTGTGTATACACCCATCCCCTCCTCCTCCCTCCCATTTGACCAACAACTGATGAATGTTATTGCTATATGTGCTCTTAAGTGTTGATCAGTTAATATCAATTTGATGGTGAGTACATGTGGTGCTTGTTTTTCCATTCTTGTGACCTAAGACATGAAACTATAAGAATTCTAGAAGAAAACACTGGAAAAACTCTTATAGATGTTGGCCTATGGAAAGAATTTATAAAGAAGACCCCAAAGGCAATCCCAGCAACAACAAAAATAAATAAATGGGACTTGATCAAATTAAAAAGCTTCTGCACAGCCAAGAAAACTATCATGACAGCAAACAGACAACCTACAGAATGGGAGAAAATATGTGCATGCTACACATCCAATAAAGGGCTGATAACTAGAATCTATATAGAACTCAGGAAAATCAGCAAGAAAAAAAATTCAAACAACCCAATCAAAATGTGGGCAAAGGACATGAACAGAAACTTTACAAAAGAAGATAGGCTAATGGCCAAAAAACATATGAAAAAATGTTCAACATCTCTAATCATCACGGAAATGCAAATCAAAACCACAATGAGATATCACTCCAGTGAGAATAGCCTTTATCAAAAAGTCCCAAAATAATAAATGTTGGCATGGATGCAGATAGAGAGGAATGTTCATACAATACTAATGGGACTGTAAACTAGTATAACCTCTCTGCTGAGCAATATGGAGATACCTCAAAGAGCTACAAATAAAACTCCCATTTGATCTGGCAATACCATTACTGGGCATCTACCCAAAAGAACAAAAGCCATTCTATAAAAAAGATATCTGCACTCAAATGTTTATAGCAGCACAATTCACAATTGCAAAGATGTGGAAACAACCTAAGTGCCCATCAATACATGAGTGGATTAATAAAATATGGTATATGGTATATAAAATATGGAGTTCTATTCAGCCACAAAAACAATGGTGATCTAGCACCACTTGTATTATCCTGCAATAGTATTTTATCGTATCAAAATAAAATAAAAAATGAAAGGCCACCAATAGGGTAAATAGTTAGAATTTCACAGCACATCTACTCTGTGTAATCATCAATAACTATCAAAAAGAAAACTAGGTTAGATCCCTGGTTTTCGAAGTGTGCCCCTTGGACAAGCTGCCTCAACATCACCCAGGAACTTGTTGGAAATACTTATTCTTTGCCCCATCTCAGGTCTCCTGAATCAAAATTTCCAAGGATAGGGTGCAAGTAATCTGCATTTATCAAGTCATCTCCAGGTGTTTCTGACACAGAAACAAACTATCAATTGTCTTTTAAAAGTCTATTCCTACTGTTAAATGAGAAAATTAAATTTCAGAGTAATATATTTAATGTGATTCATTTTTACAAGAATACACATCATTAAGGCATATACTTTTTTGACATGTACTTTTGCATAAAGTTTCATGAAAAAGAAGAAAGTAGTAGAATAATGTACATACCAGATGCCATTAATATTGATTAAGATGGGAAAGGAATGGAATGGGAGAAAACAACTCTGTCTTCATACATGATTGCTTCATTTTTCACTAGTGACAGTGAACATATATTACTTTCCTAATTTTAAAAAGGACATTTAAATAATAAATTAAAGAAAAAATAATCAATGAGCCTAGAATTCCACTCAATGTAGATCAAAAAGACCCCAAGCTAATTGGACATCATTTGATAAGAGCGTCTTTTTCCCAAGCCTTAATTGGCCTTGAGAGCTAGCTTCTGATGGTCCTGGCAGAACTCTTCATTAAGCAAACTATTTAAATGGGAAGATAGGTCAGAGCAAGGATTTTTGGGTTTTGTATGAAGGGACTAAAAAGCACAATTCCTCGGCATCAGTCTCTCCAAACCACCTTTCCAGTTAAAGTTAAGACCCATCCATTGAACCTTCTGAATAAATTACAGTCATTGTAAGCAAACTATGTAGATGTCAATATCTATAAAGCAACTTTATGCATAGTTCGCTGCCTGTGGAAGTTTTGTGGACTGGTACTTGATCCCAATCCTTCTTTCCATAGTGCTTTAATTTTAAATTGTAAATGTGTGGAAGCAATGATTTCTTGTTTAAAACCTTAATCATTTATTGAAATATCAATGTTTAAGGTTAAATTAAGTAAAATATTGATTACATTTTTGACAAAGAGTTTTCTATCTAGGAAAACATATTACAAGACTGTCACTTGAGATTGATCCTATCTATATTTTAAGTTTGTTAGAGTATACACTTATTTTTAAAAGTCCAGCAAGTCAACAATAATTGTATATGCCTGTGGAATCTGAAAGTTACATCCCAGGAAGTCACACAGGCTAGCAACATCGGCCAGAATAATCACTGTGATTAGGTAAATTGAACTCATGATGCTGACTTCTTCCTTTTAATTACTTACCTCTTGAATATAGTCAATAGTCTGATGAGCTCTGATTATGGAGAACTGAGCTAAAAATATTTTGAATTAATAATCATTTACAATGTGACATTAAGGAATGTAAAACTTTTGTCCCCTTTCCTCCCATTCCTTTTCCGTGAGACGACTTTAGGATTATGACTAAGGTGAATCGCTAATGACTAATGCCCAGGTGATCTGAATTTTGCATATTACTGTAGCAATAAGAGGAACATTTACTGGCCCTTAATAAAATCTATATTCCACTGTAAGGAACCCAGGTTTAAAATTTCCTCATACCTGAAAGAAATATATCCATAACCTACTATGTCAAGGTGGTCTAAATGAGGATTTTCTAAGACAACTCATAAAAAGAAGCTTTTGCCACTAGACTTAAAATACATTTGATTTACATAATTTACTAAGTTAACAAAGTCCACTGTAATTCTTTAGGAGTGAATCTCTTTTCATCTTCCAAGTTCACTGGCTTCATGACTGTTGCAAAGAATTTCTAAACCAGAATTACATCTGTGTCTTTCCACAGAGCTATTCATAGTCCTGAGAAAAAAATAATAATAATAATTTAATTACATGCTTTAGTTCTCATCAGACACCGCAGGAAAAATGGTTTCTGCCTTAGTTCTAAAATGTTTTCTCTGCATTAATATATTTTGCTAGTATATATAAATAATCTTTTCCTTTAAGCAAATGTTTGAGAACCTATATGTGCCAGTTCTTGCCAAGCACTGAAAGTATATATGGAAAATAAAGACAAGGATATGACTTAAGTACTAACATATTAGTAAGGGTCTCTTCCTAAAAGTTTTCTTAAATATTTTTTGCTAACTCAATAACTACTTAATCAAATGTTTACTGAACTCTCATGCTATTTCCTATCCCTTTAGTAACTAATTAGTGCATTTTCCTATTTTGCATTAAATGTTTTACCACCCTGCACACTGTTCCTTTGGATCTTTCTCTTCATTGAGGCCAGATGGTCACTGGCACTGGAACAAGGAACAGATACTAATGTACCATCTAAAATTATTTAACTTTATTTTTGTAACATCCCTTCTTCTATCAAAGAATGTCCTAAAATGCTTGGACCAGGAAGAATATTTTTATTTAAATATTAAGAATTTGTGCCTGAATAATTTAAAGCACAATACCTTCCTCCAAAAGGATTTATATATGTTATATTGAGAGTTTTAAGTTTTATTTGTGGTGTTAATGGAAATTCAAATTGTTAAATTAGATTTAGATGTCATATTCATGGCTTGGATTAGTGAGAAAGAAAAAGACAGTTGAATACATTTGGAAACTCTGCATGTTCAAGGTGATGAACATATTAAGCGTGAAGAGAAAAATAATGTAGTTGTAGGGAAAAAGTATTTCTAGTTCAAACTCTCATCCATAGCTATGAAATGTTTTTTTTCCACTAAATCCTAGTCTGTTCTTTTAGCCCAGTAAAAAAAAATTGTTCAGTAGAGGGGCGATGAAGTCCAATTTTAAAGAATGTATGTCACTGAAATTCACACCAGTTATAAATGTCCCTGGAGATCCATGGCCAGACCTTACAGGTGATAAAATGTATACACTTTTACAAAGTTCCTCCTATTAACCAGAAGAAGCACAGAACTCAGGCTGGAAAGGTTCAAGTTCAGCAGCCCCCATCTCCGACTAGATATCAGATTTCTTACATTTATAGTAGGCGATGATCTGTAAGATACTTCTATGTATTTGCCACAAAAACCTTTCAAAAGTTTGATGCCATACTGTAGGAATTTTCCTGGAAATTTTTTTAAACTAAAAAGTATTTTAAACTTCACACTAGAATTCTTAGAAAGGAGATTTATAGAACCCACACTGGGGCTTCCTATTAGAACTATATCAAAAAGAATATGAACCACCATCTCCAACTGATGAGTTAGAAATGAGATAAAATGCCTGGGTTTGGTTCCCTGCTATGCAATCCTGCACATATTACTTACACTCTGTGACTCTTCACATATGAAACAGAGATGAAAGTGATGACCATCTCAAAGGGTTGTTGAGAAGATAATAAATTGCTTAGTACAATGCCCAGTACACAGCTCCCTCTCTATAAACTCATCATTCAACAAATGCATATGTGCTACTCTTTGATCATTTTCAATATTATTATTCTCCATTACTTTTCTTAGTATACTTTAAGGGGTTTGTTAGTTTTATCAGAATTTCCAAGGAATTTGATTCATGTTTATTTTCTGTAGTTTTTTTTTTTTTTTTTACTTTTTGCTTTCCATTTCACAAATAATATCTTTTATCTCTATTTCTCTTTTCTCGCTTTCTTTGGTTATTTTGTTTTTCTCTAGATTTATTTACTTTTGCTTTCTTTCCTAATGTAGGTATTAGTACTCTGATTACAGCTTATACTATATCCTGTAGGTCTGAGTATGCTGTATCTCATTTCATCGTTTTCTAGAGTTTTCAATGTTCATGTTAATTTTCTCTTTGATTCTGAATAAGAAAAATCTGAGAGTGAATTTCTTAATTTCCATGTAGTCAAAAAATTTTTGGTCATCTTTTGTTTTTTGATTGCTGTATTTATTTGAGAATACTTTTTAAGCTAGTCATCTCTATTAAAAGAAGATTTTTATCTTAACAGTTAAAATTCAATTGTGATCTAAGTTCTTTAAATTAACAAATCTGGTATACCCATAATAATTTTCAAGAAAACGTCTACCTGCTCTATATCCTCAATACTGAGAGAAATATGGAACAATGAGTAAAATCAAAAGAAAGTCAATATTTGAATGTCTGGGCATTCAATCTGTGTTGCTTTATTACAAATTTTAAGTATGTAGTAGGAATCAGGCATGATGGGGCATTTAAAGTATTCCCACTTGCTTACACACTTTTATTCACTCAGTTTTAATAATGTTTTCATAATATTAATCAGTCCAGGAAGTTTTCTGGAAGTAAAATTAATAAAATTGTAAGCATTGAAGCAGAATAGTGCATATAGAAGGGAGCCAACAGACTGGTTCAGGACTGATGCAGGTGGCTGAATTCAAGCCCCTAGTTAAATACATGTATAATGAGTATACCTCTGAATGATATGTATGAGGCATCAAGGGAAGGCAACCCTTTTATTGTGGTACTTTTGCCTCAAGAAGAAAAGAAACCGCAGGAACAAATTATTTAACTTCCTTGGCCAACAACAGAGGTAGAAAGACTTTCATGTTGGTTCTAGAAGTTTATAATGTCAGCCGCAGACATTTACCTTGAATCCAGAGTTCTCTCCAGTTTTATGTAGGATTATGGAAAGACTAATTATTTGTACAACTTTGGGCATGTGGTTCTCATTGAACCTTAGTTTCTGCATCTGCAAAACAGCTGTGAGATAACAAAGGACCTGATTACATAATCTGTATGGTTATTTTTAGCTTAAGTATTTTATATTTCTGTGGGCTAGTTAACATATATGTACTCTAAGCATTAAATACATATAAAGAAATTCTAATCATAAATAGCAGGGCTATAAGAGAACTTACTAAAATGGTTTTGATTAGATACACAACACCCTAAAATTTTATTGGTTAAGACTAGCTTTACAATAATCTTGTCATTGATAATAACTTAAGTCTCCAGGTATGACGATTAATCATGTAAAAAGTTATTTTGCTATGCAGATAGTTGATTTACAAATAGAAAAGAATTTACAAATAGAAAAGAATAAGAAGGAAGTAAACTTTTGAGTTCCAAAATGGGCCAAGAAATATGTACTAGGTGTTTTGCATGTGTTAAATAATTGGAAATCATGAAAATAAAAATTGTAGACCATCAGCCTCTAGTAGATGCTATTGATTCTCTGTCCATATCCTTAAGGTCTTATTGTTACTTCAGTTTGCTCCTGCACAAACATTAACTGGGAGTGTCTGCATCTCTTTGTCTGAGAATCTCTGAAGCCATGGAAGGCTGTGTTGCCACTACACAGAAGGCCAATAGTCAGTGTGTTCACCCCGCAGGCAAAGTATGTGTTTTACACCATTTCCCAATTTTCCCAGAGGTATTAAGGTCCAGT
The DNA here is from genome assembly GCA_008750895.1 of Mirza zaza. Taxonomy (NCBI): domain Eukaryota; kingdom Metazoa; phylum Chordata; class Mammalia; order Primates; family Cheirogaleidae; genus Mirza; species Mirza zaza. The sequence continues at coordinate 18,095 of VSMD01062711.1, read as the reverse complement.
CGCTGACAGCAAAGGCTGCCTTCATAGTCCTCCCGACACTAGCCACCCCCTTCCTCTCTTCCCTCCTCATGTTTTCTGCATCTGCCAAGTAAACTACTTGCACTCAAGTCCTTGTCTTGTCTCAGGATCTGCTTCTAAGGGAACCCAAACTGACACTACCAGAAATAGATTGATCTCATTGCGAAACTAAATCTTCAAATCATAGTTTTGTTCTTCACCACCACACTTAGGCACACATTCATATTCTTTCCCTGAAATAAGAAACAACCTTGGCAAGAATCTTGTATTTAAATCCAGAAAGTGATAAACACTTAACAAATAAATAAACAAACATGGATAGTGAAATTTAACACTTATTCTGGGAGCAAAAACATGGTAGATAGTTTTTTACAAATGAAGATGGTATAGCATGGGGGAAGGGAACTGGCCCTTTAAGTACCATTTTCCCTGCTCTTAGGTAAATTTTGAAAATGAAGACTTCAACAAGCATATTATATTAGGATAGGTGAGTTAAGCTCATTCTGCTTATACATTCTGCTGAACACTAATTCTCAGTCTGAAAGCAAAATTCTAGCAGAGAGGAGCCATGCATGTAACCCTGGCCTGGCATAGAGGCTGGAACACAGTAGGAGCTCACTATATATCTGTAAATATATAGTCAGAACCAAGATGAATCAGGCAAGGCTTAGAGGCTAAGAAAGAGAAAGTTAACTCTCTATAACCAGCTGGTGACTCCAGGAAGAAAATGTAAAAGAAATTTCAGTGATTCCTTCTAAGTCATCCAGTGCAGCTCATCAAATTAGGAAAGAAAACCACTTATTCAAAAACTCCTTTCTGCCTTCCAAGAGTCTGTAGATAATGAAAGGAAGTGTGATGGAGATTCTACAAAAGAAAGAAAAAAAAACTTCCGTTGTCCCAATTATTTTTCAGTATAAAGTCCAAACCAAAAGCAGACTTTAAATTTTACCTTTGGGGTAACTAAAGAATTAAATACTATTATACTATTACTAAAATCAAAGTAAAAATCAAAATTATCCCTCCCCAAAAGTCTGTTTCATATCTCCAAATCATTCATGAGCAAACTATGCATTATCAGGCATGTTGTTTTCATCTGGTTTGACCTTTATGGAGCCACTCTAGTAATAGTAATAGGCCTGATCCTACATAGAACTTACTCTGATTGACAAAATAAAAATTTAATGTCTGACTGATCCTAGACATCTTATCTGACCTCTGGTTATAAAGAATCTGGTCTTTTTCTCATCCTCTTTCCCTTTCCTTCTGTTCTCTTCTGAAGGCAGTTCTCTTGGTAAACTCAGTCCCCGGGATTTCTAATTCTAAATTTGGAGATTCAGAACAGTGATATCTGATCAGAGGCAAGGGGATGCTTCAAAAAACAATAGACCTGGGGCTTGGTAAGGCAGGCTGTAAAGCGAGACAATGAAAGTATCAGGGACCTTGGTGGTATATGAAAAGCTGGAGATGAAAGGGGATTTTATATAGTGTTATTGTTTTATAAAGTTGTAATTCACACATAAATCACTCAAATACTACTGTGAGAGTATAAGCTTATATTAATAGTACAGTGTAGGAAGGATAGTTTGGAATACTAGGCTAAGATGCCTCTCCTGCCTCATTTCTCTCTAGAACTTGCACACAATGGTGCTGATGGGTCTCTAGAGCACAGCAAAACAATTTTGAAATACTTCATTAGATAACCCAAACCACCAAACAGGCATTAAGCTATCATTTCCCAATCAACTGCAATATCCATTCTGTCTCTAAAAGATGGATGCTTAAAGAGCTACGATGTGTATGTTCTATCTGGGGGAAAGTGGTAATTTTATTTCAGTTTTATGTATATCATTAAGTTGCTGAGAATCATGAAGACCTAAATTACACATGCAAGCTATTTCATGCATTGGCATCTCTGGTAGGAAGAAAGCAGCCATCAAATAAGTCAGCTCAAATCATTCTCAACATTAACAAGGTGGCTGGCTATAGGATCATTTTAAGAAATGACTTTCTGCTCCTATTAGCTGACTGATTATACTCTAGCTCCTGGTCCAGCCAGACTAAGCTCCCAAAATGTGTATTTAAAGGATACAATTTATTTCCAGTGTTTATATTCAAGTCAAAGCTTTAAAAAAAAAAAAAAAGAATAAGACTATAAAAAAATTGGAGCCATGGCTGTTTGCTTCTCTTCAGCAGAAGTAGTCATCAAGGCAAATATTTACTGTTTGGGTTGTTGAACATAGATGTGTGGACAGAAGTTTAATATCCATGCAATCTGTTTCCAGTGCATTAGCCATTATATTACAAACAACAAACAAGATTCTTTCTTGTTTAAAATGTGTTCCACATGCTCAAAATCAATCTTGATCAACAGACTGCAGTATAATTTGGTGGTTCAGAGATGAGAAGATTATGGACACATTTCAATTAAAAAACAAATTCAGAGAAGACAACTCATATGGATTATGCATCTAACGATGCTTCTGAAAAATATTTAGGAGTCCTCTACGTCAACTATGAATAGTGTCTTGGTCTACTTTACTATAATGTAGATGATTTACTTTTGGAGAAGGTAAAGACAAGCTTCTGTTTTTTATATGACAAATTCTTGAAATATATTCAAAAGTTGAATGTACAAAAATAAAACAATCTGTGTTTAATCCTAGCTCCACCAATTAAAAAATCTTAAATTATTTGACGTCTTTGATTCATACATTTAGTTAGTCAACATTTATTTATTATTTGCCTATTACATGTCAGACTCTGATCTAAGGTCTGGGAATACAGAAGTCAACAAAAGACACTACAATCCCTACCTTCACACTTTTAAATGATGGAGTTAATAAAGAGGACTGAAGACAAGTATATAGTATATTAGAACCTGAGAACTGTTAGAAAGAATATAAAGCAGAGAATGGAATATGAATTATTGAGGGGTGACATTTTAGATGGTTCCAGGTGAGGTGTCACTAAGACGATGACTTTGGCTGATGACTTGAAGGAAAGGAGGGAGGAAGTCAGGCAAATATCTATTCAGAAAAAGGGCCTTCCTGGAGTGGCAAGTGCAAGGTTCTGACCCTGCCTGACAAGAGGAGAGGTTCAGACAGCAGTGCAGAGAGATGAAGGGCAAGTGGCAGATGAGGTCAGGGAAGTAATGGATGGGCTAGGGGACAGACCATGAAATCCTTTTAGTTCATAGCTAGAACCTTAGAGAAAATGAGAAGCTATTGGAGTACTTCAAGAAGAGAAGTGATATCATCTGGCTTATGTTCGATAAGAATAATAATAATTCTTTCCCATAGGTTTACTGTAAAGATTAAATAAGATAATTGATGTAAAATGCTTCTCATGGAATATGGCAAAGGGTAAACATAAATATTCACTGCTGTGATTATTTTTGTTATCTACACAAAGATTAGAAAAGCATAATAAAAAATGAAAGTCATAGCGCAATATTATAGACGTTTTTTATTTTTTTATTTTGTTTTCATCTTTCAAAAATTAAAACAACAACCTAAGGGGAGAAAGAGAAATAACAAGGAGATGCTTTGGTTCAAAGATCAAGTGAAGACAATCTCTCAAACAATAAAATCTTATTTTTTTAAAAAGGGGAGGAACAGTCTTGAAAGTACAAAAGAGAGGGAAATTAAATTTCCCAGATAAATCTCACAATATTCTAAGCAATATATAATTGAAAATCTTTTGAAGCAATTTTAATTGATGTTTTTTCCAACTTCGGGTCAGAAAGTACTATCAAAAGATGTTTGGATGACTTTTGACAAAGAGTTATACTCAATAAATATAAAGAATTTATTGTAAATAGATATCAAGAAAGCAAAGGCCTCCCTGCTGGCTGAGCAAGATTACTGAAATAAAATAAAGCAAAGCAAAAGGTACTATTGCCTACTTAAGCATTCTGGCATGAAAATTAATGTGGTAGCTGGACTTCAGAGAAAAAAATAAACAAATCATCTTCAAAACATCATGAGAAGCAAAGAACATCATATTTCTCACAGTAAATCATGATAGGTGTACAATAGGTGCAAATGATATAAAGAATGGAGAAGAATTTATGATTTGAACTTTCAAAGAATGTTACAGGATCTCATTTTATGCAGAGCCCAAGGAAGAGTATGTTGTATCTTTCATTTTTATATCATTTTATGTATTTCACTCCTTTAAAAAGCATTTATTGATTGCCTATTGTGTGCAAGGAGCTGTGGAAAATAGAAAAGTGTGTCAGACATGTTCCTTGCCTCCCAAGAAACTCACATATGGCCAAGGACAAGAGACAGACTGTATTTCATTGACTATAAGACACCATCGATTTAAGTTAAACCAAAGTAATAAGTTTACAAAAAAGAAAAGAAAATCATTAACTATATATAGAGTTTTTAAAGATAAATTTCAATTTCAGAAACATTAAAATTTGAAAAAATTGTACACCTTAATATATAAAATCAGGTATATAAATACCTACCCAAGAAGAAGCATATGTTAAGTGTCAACAATGCCTTTTGAAAGAACAGGGTGTCACAGGCCCACACAAAAAAATACATTAATTACTACTGGGTCAGAGGGGTTAGTAGACTCAGATGCTGTTAATATTTCAGCTGGGCTTTTAAAAAAAAAGAGATAGAAATTCTGTAATGGAAATGGTGGGTAAAAACATGTATTCCAGGCTGGGCGCGGTGGCTCACGCCTGTAATCCTAGCTCTCTGGGAGGCCGAGGCGGGCGGATTGCTCAAGGTCAGGAGTTCGAAACCAGCCTGAGCAAGAGCGAGACCCCGCCTCTACTATAAATAGAAATTAATTGGCCAACTAATATATATATATAGAAAAAATTGCCGGGCATGGTGGCTCATGCCTGTAGTCCCAGCTACTCGGGAGGCTGAGGCAGGAGGATCACTTGAGCCTAGGAGTTTGAGGTTGCTGTGAGCCAGGCTGACGCCACGGCACTCACTCTAGCCTGGGTAACAAAGTGAGACTCTGTCTCAAAAAAAAAAAACATGTATTCCAGTCCAGTGGAAATAAATGGTGGGTAAGAAATGCACTCCAGGCAGATGAAATAGCACATGCAGAGGCTCGAGGAAAAGTTACTTTGAGCAGCCATAAATTCAGATTGACCAAAACAAGGTTCATTTTAGACTCCATTGTAGAGGACTTTGAATGCTAAATAAATGATTGTAAATATTACCCTGCCAGAGACCAGAAAATTTTTCAATGTAAAGAATAATTGCTCTCATATGTGTGATTTAAGAAAACAGCTCAGCTGCAGAGTGGGAGACCAGTAAGCAACCTTTCATAATTATCTAGGCAAGAGCCTGAACTAGGGAGCCTAAGAGGTGGGCAGAAAAGAAATGAATGTGTCTCTCCCTTTACAGTGCTTTTACTTACATGATCATATGTGATACACAATAATGTAACACAGGAAGAAGAATTATTATTCACGTTCAGATGAAGCAGCTGAGTAGGAAATGTGACTTTTTCCCCCCACTATATCTGGGTAGAGACAGAATCAGCCACAGAAAATAATTCTACTGACTCAGAGGGCAGATCTGTTGTTTTCTTCCCAGAATATCACCTAACTCTTGTGTAGATTTCTGATCAAGAATTAAAGAATGAATGTTTAAGGATAAATTGTATATTACATTTTGAAAGATAAAAGGATAAGAAAAAAAAGCATGCAGTGCTTCATCAAAAAAAAAAAAATGACTATAGTGACTCAGCAGTTCAATGTCATTCAATTGTTGACCTTTTTTTTAGTGACTGTGTTTTCAAAGGCATCATTATCTCCATATCCAGCCTGTGGCTGTGTAATCAGAAGGTTAATGTTGATGCCTGGTGATTACATGGGATGAATGATATAACAAAATTTTTGCTACTTCATTAAGCAAAATCAAGTTTAGAGTGCCCTGCTAATTCCACATTCCTATTTCAAAAAATAAAATATTTCTGAAAGAGATGGGACATGCACACATCATCAAAAGAAATTTCACTTAATGCTAATAGACTAATTACCAATCAATATGGACTGAATTCCACCAGTGTCACTTGGATACTGAACATTGATTCTCAATTTCCAAAGAACCCCTTCCTTAGATAGCTTGATACAGTAGTTCAAAAATGATGCTGTTGGGAGCAAATGGAAAGCTTCCCCTTCATCCTCGGAAGTTTTGCTGAAAAGTCACAATAAAGCAGGTTAATAAGAGAAAAATTATCAAATTTATTTAACTTGTATACACAGGAAACCCCTCCCCCCCCCCAGAAAGTGAGCATTCTACTCCCCAATGAGTCCAAAGGTTATATGTACTTCTGATAAAAAGGGTTTGGGAGGGGGAGAAAGAGGAATTCTGTTGAAGGACAATAAAGAATTACTAGGGAGGATAAATGAATAGGGAACAAAAATTAACTGATAAATAGTTCTCTTTGGAATCTAAATGAGTCTGAGAGATGGCACATTATCTTCTTAAAGAGTCTGTTCAGGTGTGGTGCTGATCTTACAGCAAGGGGAAGAAAAGAACAGCTGTTCTCCTAAGTGGGTCTGGATCTCAGGAACATGATGAAACTTCAACGATTTTGGGAAAGTCGATGGTGGTAGGGGCAAGAGAAGGTCAGAAAAACCTTGAGGTTTCTTCAGCCAGTCCAGAATGCCAATATACCATGTCTGGGGGTAAAAATATTTCTAATTTCCTTCAATGGCCTGTGGAACTACTTTATAAGAATCACCTTGAATGCTTCATAATTCAGATTATAAATCAGTAGAATTGGAGTCAGGCCTGGAAAAACATGGCAAGCAGATTTGAAAAACATTGCTCCAGAGATATTGTGATCAGTAAATAGTTCACATGGGACCCATGCAAACAGGTTAGTTTTTATCTTTAAAGACCATAATAGCTTACATTTGTTAATATATTCCATGTCACAGTCTTTCCCAAGCAACCAATTTCTAGCTTTCAAAATAACTATAATGTATTAATGTTACTATTAAGCACAATGAAAACCATGTGTTCTTTTGTGTCTGGCATCTTTTAAGGTTATGCATGGTGTAGTGTGTATCAGCAACGTGTTCTTTCGTATTGCTGAGTGATACAAGAAGATCGGGAATGAAGGAATAATTCTGAACAAGTGGAATTTTTCAGTCATGAAAATTATTCTTGATCAGTAAATATTTACATATATATGTCACCAAAAGCTTGGTACTTGTCCCCAAGCCTGAATCAATGAGAACAGAGAATAAGGACAAGGGGTTTGAGGAAAAAAAGGAAGTTTGTGAATATGCAGGCAAGTGAGGAGGGCAGCAGACTATCATCTCTAAAAGACCACCATCTTGCCTTCAAGCAGAAACACAGGGATTTTTAAAGCTCTCCTGCCACAGAGAGCTTAAGAGTCTTAAAACAACTGGAAGAATGTGTCGAATATGATTTCTTGGAACATCTGGAATGTTAACCCTATGAGAGAATTTGTTTAATTCATTCATTGGTACTTGAATGAAAATCAGGACACATTCCAAACAAGAAAGGAGCCGGGATAGTGCTTTTAAACGCATCTATTTCAATTTTGAAAGTAGATCTCAGATAATTTTCTGGTCAGCAACAAAACACACCTCCCTAAATGCCTTGTAATATATTTGGGTCTGATTCTCTGTTTCTTGCTCAATTTATGCAATGAAAATAAAGTTAATGTATCATCTAACAGTAGCACAAAATTTATAATATGAAGTAGAATATGAAGAGAATGAAGAAGTCAGGTTTTTTTGTTGTTGTCATTGAAGCAGATATATGGGTCTTTCTCAGTATAACTCTCAAAGTTTAAACTTATTAAAAGAATATTATTTTTAACCTTTCAAAAAAAAAAAAGAAAAAGGAGAAGGGTTGGGAGTTGGGCTCAGGTCTACATGACTAGTGTCACATGTCACAGCTTTCGGCTATTGTTGCTTAACCATAATGGGTGGTTTCAGTTTGGGGTTATCACAGCCTTATCTTGGTTGATGATGATCTTGTGACCCTTGTCTGGACAATTTCATTGAGCCATCTCCTGTGGTTTAAGATAATAGAAAACACATAGCAAAGAACTTTATTTTTGCCCGTTTGATTACTGGCCTCAAGAAGGAATACAAGTTTTAATTCCCAAAAAAAGAGGGTGGGGAAAATTAAAAGATAACTTGTAAAACATTTCATTTGCCCTTTTTCAGAACTTTACCTCTGTTACATACATATGTACATATATATGCTACAAAAAAGTCTCCTTTTTTGTCAAATTCTTTGCAGGAGGAAGTTTTATATTATTGTATTAGTGATGATTTTACTCCACTTCTCTGATAAAACACTTTAGATGTTTCATTATTATTTTAGTGAACTAAACACAAATATTTCATAGAAATTTGGTATAAATTCTAAAAATGTCATCAGAGTGTATGCTAGAGAAAAATATTGCAAAGCAAGTCTCCACAAATGTTTTCTGGAAAGAGCCAGACAGGAAATAGTTTAGGCTTTGTGAGCCATATGGTGTCTGTGGCAATTACTCAACTCTACCATTACAGTATGAAAGCAGCCACAGACAATATTTAAACAAATGAGCATGGCTATGTTCCAATAAAACTACATTTATACAAACAGGCAATTAACAATAATGAAATACCACTACATCCCTATTAGCATGGCTAAAATCCAAAACACCGTCAACAGTAAATGCTGGCAAGATTATGAAGCAACAGGAACTCTCATTCATTACTGGTGGGACTACAAAATGGTACTACCACTTCGGAAGATATTAATATCTTGGCAGTTTCTTACAAAGCTAAGTGTAGTATTATGATACCAAATGATCCAATAACAGTGCTCCTAGATATTTACTCAAATGAGTTAAAAACTTACACCCACACAAAAACCTGCACATGGGTGTTTATAGCAGCTTTATTCATAATTATCAATAACCGGAGGCAACTAAGATAAAAAAAATCTGTGGTATAGCCACACAAGGGGATATTATTCAGCAATTAAAAGAAATGTGTTATCAAATCATGACAAAACATGGGGGGACATTAAATGCATATTACTAAATGAAAGAAGCCAGTCTGAAAAAGCTACATATGATATGGTTCAAACTATATGACATTCTGCAAAAGGCAAAACTATAAAGACAATAAAAAAGATCAGTGGTTTCTAGGGGTTCCGGGTACGGAAGGGAAGGTGAACAGGTGAAGCACAGGAGAATTTGATGGTAGTGAAAGTATTCCATATAATACTGTAATGGCATGTATGTGACATTGTACACTGGGTAAGATGCACATGTGGGGTGAAAGGAAACTTCCCTGTCACCCCAGAAGGTTTGCTGAGTTCACAATAAAGCAGATTAATAAGAGAAATAAATGTATTTACCAAGTAAATACATCTTACAAAATCACAGAGTGATTACCCAATATCCCAGTGGGGTTCAGAAATTTATATACCCTCGTTTTGGGAGCGGAGAGGGAGATGAAATATATAGGTAAATCTGTTTCAGGGCAATAAGTGGTTGCTAGGAAAGATGCATAGATATTTAGGAGAATGAATGGATGGGGGGAAACAGATTGACTTATAAATGATTCTCTTGGCAAATTAAATTAACTAGACAGACAGGTAGTATATTTTAAAAGACTTGGGCCAGGTCTGGTTGCATTCTTGATCATCTTTCTTGTAATATATTGTTGTTGTTCTTTTGATGGGTCTGTTTTTTATGAAGAAAGAAGGAAAGGCCCTTCCAAGACCTGTTAATCTCTAAGAGCTTTTAATTGAAAATACTCTTTATACCAAGGAGTCATATTTTGGGGTGAAATTTCCTGAGCTCCTTCACTCACAGTATATAGCATAAAGAATGTACCCTTATGTGAACTATGGATGTCAGTGAATGATGCATCAGTATTGGTTCATCAATTTTAACAAATGTACTACACCAATGGAAGATGTCAATAATAATGGAAACTATTATCGGAGTGAGAGAGATTATATGGGAACTCTTGATAGTTTTTGTTCAATTTTTTTGTAAATGTAAAGCTGCTCTAAAAACAAAACAAAATAAAACAGAATGTAGGCGATGAGCCCTATTTGGCCTGTGGGCTATAGTTTGCTGCCCCTTGTTCTAAAGAATCAAAACATCATCCAAGCACAGTTGGAGTTTATAAAGTTGTCCTTGTGAATCTCACCAACTTTGCAGAAATGCATACAATATGGCTTTCAGAATGTTGATTGGAAAAGCAGTCGTCTCCTAATAACCCTCCTGCAAATTCCACTCATATTCTTATTTCTATAGCAGAAAGTTATCCATTATACCATCGTCTTTTCATACATGCCAACAGTTCAGCCCATCCTTCTTGTTCCAGAATAATGGGACTTCCCTGCAGCCCAACAGAGCCCTATGCTGGGGAACCTAGTATATCCTACTACAAGCACAAGCAGAGCTCAGGTTATATTGCACCTCGGCTGCTCGAAAATTCTCCATGTGATTGGATATTTTATGGCTCTCTTTAATAGTCTCATATTTTATACTTTAGAAACTTTGTCTTCTAGAGTTTTCACCGGTTACATTACCACCCATAACACACGAATTAAACCTAGCATTTTTTGCAAAAGTGTTATAAACTTAACCTTCCTCAGTCTTTAAGGATACTTACAGTAGAAATGATTATTACATTTTAAGATACTAACCGAATTAGTTTTATTAAAAATAATACATGTATTCTTGGTAACAATACCATCAATAATCTGTTTGGTACTTAATGTAACATTGAAAACATATATCCAATGGTCATTATTATTCTATATATTCAATTATTTTTGTTTGTGTTTCAAAACAGAAGCAATAAAATTTACTTGAACTGCAATCATGGATGCAACTATGACTTTTTTTTATAATTTGCCATAAATCATAAAAATATAATGCCTATAAAGACCCAGCTGTTCTTTTTGGGAAAAGTTGGCTGTTTATTCTTGTACAGTGGGATCTGTCAAGAGTCAGGAGTAGAATTTTAGCTAACGTGGCATCCCTTTGCTGCTAAATGATGTAGGATGTGTAAAAGCCTCGTTTCCTTTAGGACCATCTATCACTGATCTGAGAATCATGCGTATTTTGTCTCTTTTATGTTATTTTCAACAGAAAGTATACTCATTAAAAATGGTAAAGTAGTTGACCTTCAACTATTTAGCTTAAGGATCAGATTGATTAGCTTCTATGGGTAGGATGGCTGAGTTGCAATGAAAGGCTTAATGTAATATCTGTACACATAAACTATTTTCAATTTTAAAAGACTAACAGCTTTCTTTCCTACCCAAGTCTGTAACTAGGCCAATAGCCATTGTGAAAAGTGGTGGATATATATATTGTGAAGAAGATAGAATGGAAAAGAGAGAACCCATAAAATTCCCTTTTAAGTAGAAGCAGCAGCATCTGAGTTATGAATTGAGTTTGTCAAGTGATCTATTCTTGAGAAAATATAAATAATCTTTAGAGGAGTAATAGAGACATCTCTGACCACCAGTTATTTACCACATACAGTGTTCTCACAGAAGCCAATACATAAACAAAGCAAGGTTAAATACATCAACAAGGACCCTGGTGCCATATAACTACAGTCTTTACCGATATCATTTTTTTTTTTTTTGTCTCTGATTTTTATGTGTGGGAGGAATCTGAGGAGGGACTCAGAGCTTGCAAGAAGAATTTTGTCTTGTTATTTTTCTAATTTAATGTTCAGCATCTGGTCCACCTGCTGCTGTGCATGAGCTACGGTAATCCGACACTGATCATGGAATGCTGATTGAAAAATAATGAGGAGAAGACTTTAGATTGAAATTCTTTGCAGGGAAACTAACAACATTCATGGTTATTAATACCAATCAATAATCAAATTTTTGGTTTTGAACTATTTTAACAGATGGCTGCTTTATGCTGTTTCATATATATTTCATAACTCACAAACAGTACTTATTTGCATTTTCTTTACATCTTAGAAAATAATTGCTGTGGTTCTTCACTTTTATTCCTTTCTGCATTTAAGTTTCCATGTTGAAATTTTAGTTTAACCTTTTTCTACTTTACAGTGGCAAGCTTAGAATAAGTTAATAATAATTAAGTGTGGGCCAGAAGCATATGTAATTTTCAACATATGCCTTGGAAACTCAAGTTGCCTAAGGAAAACACTCCACTCAAAGTGTTAGGTTCTGTGTTTGCCAGAGTATCTGCTTATATAAGACAATGTTTCAAAAGTTAGAAAAAAATTTTAAGGCAATAACGTGACTTTCTCTGATAATGACAGTGATTTTTTTAAAGTTTCAAACAGATATTTAAGCAATTATGACAAAATCACACCTCTGAGGTGCTTATAGGGCAAAGTTTCCCAATGTCTCTATGCAATATATATATATCATCCTAAAGCTAGAAATCTTTGACAGGTGTTACAGTTTGACATGGTTCATTATCCCAATTGGTAGATTCTTACATAATCTACTCTAGAAACACCTGAAATATTTTTTTTTCTCTCATTGACAGGGTTATCCTTTAATCAAGTATAATAACTACTGTATGAAAGAAAGAGTAAATCTTGATTTTTGAGAAGAAACATAAAGGCTTATATTGTGAAAACATGGTCAATGAATTATAATATTCATAAAATTTCTCAAAAAAGAAGAAAATTGGTATCAGGTCTAAGAATACCATAATTATCATCTGAAGAAACAGGCAAACTAGTTCAGATAAAAATTAGTTTAATAATTCTGCAGTCAGTGGGTAACATTAAAACCAAAGTTAACCCGAAGTACTCAGAGAACAGAGTTAATTCTTCTTATGCTCTCCATACAAAAACAAGAACAAGCCTGGTGTGGTAGATTGGTTAAATTAATGGACCCAAATAATGGCTTCCCTACACCCATGTTTTTCCCTTAACTGTAGTCCCCTCCCACTCTGACTCCAGGCTTGGCCATTTGGCTTGTGTTGCCTCATGGGACATTAGTCACTGTGTTGTAAGCAGAGGCTAGTAAGGGGCATGCATGTTTCCGCTTTCTCTCTTGCATGATTGGGCTGGCTCACTCCTGGACCCTTACCACCACCAAATGAACATGATTGAGCCAGTCTGATGAAAAGATATGAGAGACTTATGGATCAAAACTGAGTTAAAGCTAAAGCTGTCATAGTCTGGACATGCTCTAAACAGTTGCTAAATTGCCAGCTGACAACAGACAACGAGCTAGCCCAGCTTAGACAAAGCCTAGCCTGTACTGGCATAAGTACCCAGCCACCCACAGACTTAAGAGAAATGATAAATGTATGTATTTTAAACCTCTTTATTTGAGTTTGATATACAATATTATTATGGCAATAAATAAATGATACACCTGGTCATATTCTGAAAATCTTTCTAAAATTTTATTAAACCATTTTTAACTGAATATGTCGAACAACTGAATATAATAATTTTCTCCGCTTTTCGCTTTCTCCTTCAAAACTTTGAAAGGAAATGCTTCATTTCTGCTTTAAATATCTCTCTGTTAGTACTACTACTTGCATTTCAGGCGTGATATACTGGTTACCCATAATTACTTATTCAACTTTCAGGTAAATGTTTGACAGTTACATTATACCTATTACCTAAAAGTAATAGGTAATCTGAAAAATAAAATAGGTTTACCTTAAGATCTTTGGGTAAACCAAACAAATCAAAAAGCAAAGAAACAAAACCCTTTTCATGATATCAAATAAGAACTTACAGTATGTGCAATTTTTTTCTACTACATTTTCTCTTTTTGAGTTTTCAATAAAAGTGCATTAGTCCATTTTGTGTTGCTATAAAGGAAACAGCTGAGGCTGGGTAATTTATGAAGAAAAGAGGTTTATTTGGCTCACAGTTCTTCAGACTGTACAAGAAGCAAGTCACTGGCATCTGCTTCTGGTGAGGGCTTCGGGGAGCTTCTATCAAAGCAGAAGGGTTTCAGGTTACTCATTTGTAACTCACAGGTAAATTGTGGACTATATATATATCACTTCTGTAAAGTGCTTGGTATAGACCACAGCATATTTTAATTCAGTAAATGACTGATTTTTTAAAAAATTTGATTATCTTTCTGATATATTGTCTTGTTGATATAAGTATCTTTAGATCAAACTAGAATAAGAAATACCACAGTACGTTCAACCAGTCTCATACTTGCTAAAAATTATTCCCTAACCTCAAAATAGAAATAAAATCTTTTTTTTCAACCTGTAATCCGTAAGCATGAGGCATTGTGATGAGAGCAGCCATTGAGCCGGATGAGATCCCTGACTGGTCGGAGCAAGCACTGGGTGAACTCCAAGTTCAACGAGAGCTGAGAAAATAAAATAAAACCACAGCAAGTTCTGTTTGCTCCATCTGCCTAAAATGTGAAGAAAGTGTAAACGTGGTGTCCTGTTTGCCTTTGTTTTATTTGTTTAGCAAATGTGAAATTGATCAAGGAGCCTGTGGTACATTTACAGCCTGGGACACAAATGTTAGCTATAAATGAAAACCAAACTCTTACACCATCTTTATAGTCTTTCTTCCCCCTAGACTGTTTGTGTAACAAGTATTTGAGTTCCTTCTGTTTGTTAGGCACAGAAGATGCAAAGATTAATAAAATACAGCTCCTGCTCCTATAAAGAACTCCCAATCTGGTTGGAATGAGAAGACTTTAAAAATTATTTTCTGGGGCAACCATGATGGGAAGCAATGGAGGCTGAGAATGAGTTATTTGTAAAGACTGTGGAAAATAAATGCTTTCTAGCTCTAGTTACTTATTGCTATGTCAGGAAAGGTCTCCTTTTGCTATGCCTTCCTCATAAAACCTCTCAATGTGAGTGCCAAGGCTGGCAGACTGCAGCAAAGCAGACAAGATTATCCAGGCTTTAGGCTTAGATTGAACTAAGATTATAAAACCAGCATGAGAAAATAAAGAATGGGTCATCTGTTCCATGGAGTCTGACACAGAAATGCTAAATGCCTACTCTTCCAAGCAGCCCAGGTGGGCATCCTGGGAGCCTAGCTTATGTCCCCATGTGGAAAAGCAGGAATGATGGAAATCATAATCGGAAAGCTCTCTGGTTGCCAAACCCCACCGGGTCCATCTCATCTGCATCTACTGCACTCCCCCCTCCTTGCAACAGCTGAGTGAACAGAGATGAAGAAGTGATAACAAGACAGACATACAAGTAAGTAATCAAAATGCAATGTCATATGGAACTATAAATTAGTGAGCAATGAATTGACCTTGGTCCCAGAATTGAACGCTCACAGAAAACTTCTCAGAAGACTTTTCACATGCTGTTATTGAAGAAGAATATAGAGATTGTAGAGATTCCATGGAGCTGGTGCATGGAAGGGGGAAAGCCAAGGAGAGAGTGTGCTTGCCAATGAAAGAGCACAAGAAGCACAGAGAGGTAGGAAGTGACTAATGTATTCTGGGAAAGATAAATAATTTTCCATTTGATAACTAAAGTGTAGGTGCTCTGTGTGTGTACAGAGTGAGAGAAGCCATACATCCTGATGAGACATCCCTAACTGAGCTGATCATACACAATATATATATATATATATATATATCAAAACATCACACTGTACCCTATAAGTGTAGACAGTCACTATTTGTCATTTTTAAAGAAGTAAATATTTTAATGGGTGGTGATAAAAGAAAAGAAAGTTAAATCCAGATTGGAAATGGCCTTTTATGCCTGATTAAAGAGTCAGACAGACCATAGGCTGATGCAACTCAAATGTGCTGTGCAAAAGGACAAGTTTTTAACCTGTCCTATAAATGACATAATAGAGAGATTTTACATTTTAAAAATCCATATTTGTGTTTTCTCCTGAAAATTCGGACGTGGCAACAAGCATGGAGGTAAGGTACGGCAGCCTTTTAGAGTACCATGTGATCCAATTGGCTGCAAGCCATGCCTGGCCCACTTCACTCATTATTTCTTCCTGCCCAGCCCTGGAAGGCAAGTGAATTTTTTACTGTTGTGCTCAGTGATGAAAAAATAGACAAAATGTTTTAACAGGAGACGGATAAGATTGCATTAGTTATATGTTCAACAAAGTGAACAGATAAAGAAGAGATACCACACAAACTCTACTAAGCCCAACTAGCATTTTAATAGTTTAAAAATCCTTCACTGTTGCCTAGGCAATTTTTAATGGACCTCTGAAATTCAGCTCCCTTGCTACTAAATTCAACTTTTTCCCTTCTTTAATAAAAGGATTTTCAAATCATAGCGTCCATCCTCAGAAAGCTACAGGAGATAAATTATTTTCTTGTGCTGAACACCTTTAAATAATTTGAATCAAAGCATACAATGAACTTAATGTCACTCATCTATGATATTTTAATGAACATTAAATACCTAGCTTTCCTCCAAGAACTTAAGTAAAAGTTGATCCTAAATCTGTGATGTTTACAAAGCCCTACAGCATGTGTGTTGCTGTGGCATGTGGCCTCACTACTTGGTGGCTTAGTTTTGCCAAATCAGAGGAAACTTGAGTTTATTAATATCAGCATACATCATTGCAGTGCACTGAATTAAAATCAAATTAATATTTTATCCTCAGGTAACTTTTACTGTAATCTAGGAAGTCTTCTTGAAAAAGATGTATTAAAATAATTAGGAGTTGGGTTGATTTAATTTAGCTTTTCTTTTATTAAATTTACTAATCAAAGCTGTTTTGAGATTCTCCAATATGAATACGTAAGATGTAGAAAAACGTAAAGTTTCTGGAGGAATTGAGGTCACAAAATCCTCTAAAGTAAAATATTGGCCAATGGGAATTATAAACAGATATTTCTCATGCCATGATAATGAACACAAGGTAGATAAAAATGATTGACAAATGGGTAGAAGATCTCTAATATATTCTGAGTACCTCTACATGTCAGGTAGTATTTCAGACCTTTCATGTACTAAAGGTCCAACCTCTACAATAAACCTACATGAGGTTATTGTCCTCACTTTATAGGTGCTGAGCCCCAGAGAGGTTAAGGAACATATGTTAGATCACACAGCTGCAAATAACACTCCATTTTGAACCCAAGATTTGTCTGATTCCAATGCTACACTTTGGAGAGAAAGTAAAACTTCAAATGATCAAGAGTTGTACCAAGCATTATCCAGTCCTACTGAAGGACTCTGCTAACCTCAGGTATATGGGAGAATCTGAAGCTAGATGCACACATTGGGGAAGGGAGATTCATGGGTCCCCTATATTAATTCTTCTGTTAAGGGTTGCTGCTGCAAGGTTATGTAAACTACCCCAGATACACACACACACACACACACACACACACACACACACACACACCCCAATCTGACAGCAGTGCTATATGTCTAGGAAGTTGTGAGAGGGTGGACTATTATTTCCACCCAAAGATTTAAGCCATCTTAAAAAAATATATCATATGTTGGGCACCTGGACAGCCAGTGCCCGTTTTACTGGCGTAGATAAATATACAAAATCCTGCTATAAGAAACTGTAATAAATATACTCACACGCTGTCAATCCTTGCCAACATTCTGAACTCAATTACGCACCAGAAGCCACTGATAATCTTCTGAAAAGGAATCCTTAAACCAGAGACTCTCTTTCACTTGTTATTTTTAATATTTTACTAAGTTTGAAGAAGACCAGGCAAATCACTCCACAATAGTAGCAATAATTCTACCCTGATATTCTCATATGCAAAGGAACCAACCAGTAAGACTTAAGGGTAAGGATCATAAAACTGTGGGGCAGGATGGATGTGATGGCAGCAGGAAGCACACAATGACCACCTGATGTTCAGGAGGAGGGAGAGCTACTCTGCACAGGCCAGGAAACCAAAAGCCACTCAGTGGGCTCATCTAAACCTCTTTAAGTGAAGATCAGCTCACATCAGAAAAGCCCAAAGAGAGATTCGGAAAGAGCTGTTCTATTCCTGATGCTTTCATTTCATTTATTGATTCACACAGGTACATACCTACTTTCAAATGTTGCTACCTGCCTAGCATGAAAAAGCAGAAAGAGCAGAAAATAATACCCTCAAAAAAAAAAAAAAAAAAAAAAAAAA
>VSMD01062707.1:0-31389 GCA_008750895.1 Mirza zaza | reverse complement strand
AAAATTCGCCGGGCATGGTGGCACATGCCTGTAGTCCCAGCTACTTGGGAGGCTGAGGCAGCAGGATTGCTTGAGCCCAGGAGTTTGAGGTTGCTGTGAGCTAGGCTGATGCCACGGCACTCACTCTAGCCTGGGCAATAAAGTGAGACTCTGTTTCAAAAAAAAAAAAAAAAAATGTTTGTTAGGATATTTTATCACATATATTCTTCTAGTGTTTTAAAAAATATTTATTTACCATTATAAACAATGCTGCTTTTCTGTGAAACATGTTTCAGAAAAACAACAACAACAAAACCCCAAAACCAATGCTGCTGTGAAAGTCCTTGTAACTTTTGCAAAGATCCCTGTATAGTTAAATTCCCAGCAGTGGAACTTCTGGGTCAAAGGATATATGTAGTTTACATATCAATGGATATGAATCAAAAGAGAAATATTAAACTATATTCCTACTAATAGTTTTTGTTGTTTTAGAGACAGGATCTTGCTCTGTCACCCAGACTGGAGTGCAGTGGCACAATTGTAGCTCACTGCAGCCTCGAACTCCCAGGCTTAATGAATCCTTCTGCCTCAGCCTCTTCAGTAGCTGAGACTACAGGTGCAGGCCACTATGCCCTTCTAATCCTACTAATAGCTTATGAAAGAGCTTGTCTCTCACACTTTTCCTACCTCTTATTATCATTTCCTACATATTATATATTTCCTACATATTGCCTACCTCTTCTTATTATTTCCTACATATTATCAAGTTAAGTTTTTTTTTGCCAATCTAATAGGTAAAAAAAAAAACAATTTGTTTCTTCTTGCACTTTCACAATTTAGTTTTAGCTATTTAATCCTCTTGTCATATTATTTTTAATGTTGTATGAATTAAAGACTTAACCTTCCCCCCACACCCAAGGATAGTTTTCTCAACAAAGGAATAACCAATTGCCCTAATACCAGAGAGTGAATAATCAATCACTTCCCCAATTATTTGAAATGCTACATCTACTACATACTCCTTCACACTTACACATTGATCCATTTCTGGGCTTTGTTCTACTCTATTGATCCGTTTGGTTATTTCTCTGTTAATGCTAACTTTATAGGATATTCTGGTATCTGTAGGGCAACTAACCACCTTCTTTCTCTTCTTTCTCTTCTTTCTCAATACCATCTTGGGTATTCTTATCCATTTTCTCTGCCAGATAAATATTAGAATCAAGTTGTCAAGTAAAAAAGAAAATCCAGTTGGGATTTTGATTAAAATTATAATAACTCTGTAGATCAATTTGCAGCAAATTGAATTTTCCCATCTAAAAGCATGGTTATGTTTTTCCATTTATTCAGGGCTTCTTTTTTTCTTTAGTGAAGTTTCATAGTTTTCCTCACATAAATTTTTGCACATTTCTTGCTAATGAATCAATTCACTTAACAACTCTTTGTCCTAGGCTCAGAGTATACAGGGATGAACAAGACAAATTTCCTGTTCTCATGGAGCATATATTCTAATAGAGAGACAGATAATAAATAAATAGACAAACCAAAAAAGGTCAGCTAGTGAGAAGTCCTTTGCAGAGAATTAAAATAGGGTTATATGATAGAGAGACATTGGGTGGCTACTTTAGAATGGATGGTTAGGAAAGTCTCTCACTATTTAAACTGACATCTCAGTACCAAGAAGAATCCAGCCTTGGAAAGCTGGTAGGGGTGGGGAGAGCATTGCAAGGAGAGGGAATAGCTAGTGCAGAAATCCCTAAGGTTCTTGGTAGCTTGATGTTTTCTGTTCAAGAAACAGGAGGCTGAGGTGGGAGGATCGCTTGAGGCCAGGAGTTTGAGATCAGCCTGGGAAGTAATGAGATGACCGCTCTGCCAGAATAATAATAATAAAAAAATTAGCCGGGTGTGGTGTCCTGTGCCCAGAGTCCTAGCTACTCAGAGGCTGAGGCAGGATGATATCCTGAGCCCAGTTGTTCAAGGCTGTAGTGAGCTGTGATCACACCACTGCACTCCACCTTAGGGTGACAGAGTAAGACTCTGCCTCAATAAAAATAAAAAAGAAAGAAAAAAAAAGAAGCCCAATGAGGATAGAGGGTAGTGGGGAAGAGAAAAGTTGTTAGGAAAAGGTGTTAGACAAACATTTAGGGGCCACATAGATGATGTAGGCCTTCATAAGGAGTTTGCATATTCCTTAAAATGTGATGGGAAGATATCAAGTATGCTTAGCAAGGGAATGACTTGATCTGATTTATGGTTTTTGGAAGATCACTATAGCAGCTAATAGAAAAAGGACTGCAAAGGACCAAGAGTGAAAGAAAGGAGATCTGTGAGGAGTCTGGTGTAGTGGTCCAGGTAAGGGTAATAGTGATTTTCAGTGGGATGGTAGTGGTAGTGAAACATGGTGTGTTCGGTATTGATTTTGATGATTTAGTCAAGCCAGATTTGCTGATAAATTAGAAGGATGGAAAGTGGTAGGGAGAGAGGGAGGAGAGTAGAGAAAAGAGGAATAAACACTAACTCCTATGTTTTTTGGCTTGAATAATGTGGTAGAAGATGATGTCATTTACTGATATGGGTAAGACCGAGGGAGGAGGAGAAATGGGGAAGAAATTGAGTTTGTTTTGGCCATGTTAAGATGAAATGCCCATCAGACATAATGTGGAACTGTCAAGGATGCACTTTTATATAGTCTGGGATTAAGGGTAAAGTTTAGGCCTGGAGATATAAATTTGAGAGTCATTAGCAGATAGTTTTTATTTGTGTGTGTGTGTGTTTACTGGTAACTAGTTGTGTTGCTTTAAAGCAGATAATGTTTAGAGCCATGGTCCTAGATAGTGTTACCTTGGCCCTACATCAAAAAAATTGGAAAATGAATGTGTGTTACTGTAAGTTAAAATAAAATGTTTAAGATACACATGTTTAAGGTACATATGTTTAAGGTACATATGTTTAAGGTATACATCTGGTGAAAGCTGTCAAATGAAGCAGAGAGGTCAATGAACAAGAAAATTGGAATTTAATTTGTTAATTAGGAGGTAAAAAATGGCTAGTTCAGGAAGGGTAAGAGGATGAAGGCCAGATTATAGGAGAGTAAGATGAAAAATAAAACTGAGAAAATTGAATCAAGAAGCTTAATTGAGATAAATAATAACAATGATAGTTAACATTTATTGGATGCTTATTGTATGCAGGCATTGTGTTAGACATTTCTGGTACATAATCTATTTTTTTACAATTTAGGAGGTAGGTACTAAGTAACTTGTGCCAAGTTAAACAGCTAGAAAATGAAATAGATTTTTCTGTTAAAGCATATGCTAGGGTGGGTGAGTGGGGGGAACCTCAGGATTTGTCTGATGGGAGAATGCCCTAATGCCCATGGGAGAAAAGAGCCCAGGACAAAGTCCTGGGGGTACTCCCAACTCCCAAGAATCTCAGGCCTGTGAAAATTCAGCAAAAGGAAATGATAAGGGGTACTCAGTCAATGAGGTAGGAAGAAAACTAAGTATGGTCTCTTAGAAGCCAAGAGAAGAAAGCTTCAAGAAGGGAACAATAGTTTCACTTGCTACTAAGTTTCAAGAAGGAAGCAAATCATGGTTGAACAGAAGTCAGTGAGAAGAACTGAGAAGTTTTCATTACCTTTGGAACCAGAGAGGTCTGGTTATCTGTAAAAGTAGCCTTAGTAGCATGATGGGGATGGCTGCCTACTTGAAATAGACTTAGGAGAAACTATGAGGTAAGAATTGGAAATAGCATCTAGATAGAAGTCTTTCGAAAATTTTTGCTATGAAGGGGAGCAAAGAAACAGGGCAATATAAAGAATCAAGGTAGTTTTTAAGATAAAAATCCAAACATGTTTGTACACAAATGGAAAATGACCCAGTAGAAAAGGAGAAATTAATGAGGCAGGAGCAAGAAAGGACAATTGTAGCAAAGCTCTTGAAACGAAAAGATCTAAAACACAAATGGAGGGGTTGCCTTTAATAATAGCAAGGCCATTTCACCATGAACAGGAGGATGAGGAACCATGAAGCCAAGGTATTGTATGGAAGATGTGGATAAAATTTTGAAAAATAAAGTGGCTGAGAAGTGACAGAAATTGTGGAAGAAAGGAAGACGGTGGGCCCTGAACCAATGAAGGGAGAGTTATCAGGGATCAGTAGGTGACAACATCTTGAAGTAGTGGCAGTTTGCATAAACAAAAACTTGGGTTTTTGAAGGTGGAAGGAAGAGAGGTGCTTTGGTGGTAACATGAGGCACAGCCCCTAAGAATACCTCTGAGAGGAAAATTAACCTCTTGAAATCTTGCAAGGGAGGTTTTTTGCTAGGTGATAAACTAGATTTCATTTGAAAGGGGAAGATGATGGGAACATTTAGAGAAGCAGCTAAGAGTAAAATGGAAATGGTTGATAACAGATGTTGAAATCTGACGTGTGGAGTGAAATGGTTAGCATGGTTAGTGGAGTGGGATATGGAATCAGATTAATTGAAGTACAGAATAGCATGGAGATTCTAGTCCGCGCTGATGGATGACCCAGAGGCTGCTTGTTGTGATTGAGGTGAAAAGGATTATAAAGCATAATGGAATTATCTTTTGGTAATCTCTTGGGTCAAAGGTGGGTGAACTGTTTAAGCTGAACAATACAGAACTACGTAAACTTTTTGTATGCAGGTCTTGTGATTTGGAGGCTACTGAATTAAAATTGGATTAAAATTTTAAAAATTAAAATTTCATCCAGGATTTTTGTATTCATAGTTTTGAAATACGGTCTATAGGTTTCCTTTTAGTGTTATAATTGTTAGGTTTGGTTAACAAGGTTATGATCAGCTCTCAAAATAACCTGGGATTTTTTTTTTCAAGCATGTATGCCCTAGAACCATCTAGTCTAGTGCTTTTGGGATAGGGTGTATCTTTGACTATGTTTTCATTTTTATTTAATTGGTCTATTCAGACTTTCCGTATGTTCTGGTGCTGACTATGCTTATTTATATTTTTATTGGTGTATTTTTTTCCATTTGCATTTCTTGTGCCAACAGATTGTATGCACATTTCCCTCATTCCCATTTCCCTACTAGTAGTATTCCATTTGAACATCTCAAAAGTTGTACAAGAAAGAGCACACTAAAGAATTGATGATAAAGTTGCCAAAAATAGGAAAGTGAATTTTAAACTGATTCACTACAAAAATGTTTGCTACTGAGAACATACTAATTTACCCACTGAGGCTCATTTCACTTTTTTATAACTGTTTTTTTTTTTTAAATTCTATTTATCTGTCTCTGGTGCTTAATTCAGAAAGGCCTATTTTAATTCCGTGGAAATCCGTGCAAAGGTTTTTAGCTTTTGGATTGTCACCTACTGAGCGATGAGCGGGGACGACAGGTGACGATAACCAAACTGTCAGAGCACTGGAGCTCTTGGCAGAAGTTTTTGTAAGCTATTTTTAAGTGCTAACTTGGAGTGATACCGCAGGAATTAAATATTGTATCTAGTGCTAGTGCTAGTCGGCAAAAGTACATTTAACAAAAACTGAAAAGATCTGCTAAGAATTAGTTAAAATACAGCCCATTTAAGTCTCTGATATACCTAGTTATGTGAGACTGTGCACTGGATGATGGAAATTTCCCAAGTTTTTTTAACAACAAAATTGGATCGTCTCCCTCCTCAATATTCCCAGTCGGATATGTCCAACCCAAATCCAGTTCAAGGGTGCCACGCTTTTCCCAGCTTGTTTACAAACGACCTTTTGAAGACAGGTTTCCCGCCCTTTCACTTCAAGGAGTGGACAGTGAAATCGATTCCCCTATATTCTCCATCCACACTCGCGGGAGCCCAGAGACTACACCGCTTTCCCCGCAAAGCGAGCGGCGGGACGCCAAGGGTAGTAGGCCGCATTACGAAGCCCGGTCGAGGGCAAAAAAGGCGACAGACCAAGTTGTTCAGTAAATGCGGGACAGCCACGGGAAACCCGGAGGGCGCAAAAGCCCACGGCGTGGGGGAAGCGACCAGGTCTGAGCGCGGGCCCAGCGCCCGCAGCGGGAGGAGGGAGCGCGGCCGTTGGAGGCGGGAGCTAAGGCGGGGGGGGGGGCGGAGGGCGGGTTCACTCCAGTCGACTCCGCATTGGTTGGGCGCGGAGAGCCGAGTGACGACAGCAGGGGAGAACGCCTGATTTGTGTGGTGGGCGCGGGCGGGCGGGGGCGGTGCAGTGCGCAGGCGCAGCTGCCGGGCTCCGCTCTCTCCCCTGCGCTCTGGCCCAGCTCTCGCGGACAAGTCCAGACAACGCGCGCCCCCCCCTCCGGGACCGCCCCCTCCCACCGCTCGACGTCGTCGAAGATAAACAATAGTTGGCCGGCGAGTGCGAGTGTGTCTCCCGCCGCCGGATTCGGCGGGCTGCGTGGGACCGGCGGGATCCTGGCCAGCCGGCCATGGCGGGGCTGTACTCGCTGGGAGTGAGCGTTTTCTCCGACCAGGGCGGGAGGAAGTACATGGAGGACGTTACCCAAATCGTTGTGGAGCCGGAGCCGACTCCCGAAGAAAAGCCCTCACCGCGGCGGTCGCTGCCTCAGCCGTCGCCTCCGCAGCCGTCACCGCCCGCTCTTCCTGGCAGCGAAGTCTCGGGGAAAGGCCCAGCGGCGGCAGCCCGAGACGCTCGCGACCCTCCCCCGGATGCCGGGGCCTCGTCGGCTCCCAGCCGATGCTGCCGCCGCCGTTCCTCTGTGGCCTTTTTCGCGGTGTGCGACGGGCACGGCGGGCGGGAGGCGGCACAGTTTGCCCGGGAGCATTTGTGGGGTTTCATCAAGAAGCAGAAGGGTTTCACCTCCTCCGAGCCGGCGAAGGTTTGCGCTGCCATCCGCAAAGGATTCCTCGCTTGTCACCTCGCTATGTGGAAGAAACTGGGTAAGTTCTCTGGCTTGTTGGCGCCCACCCCTTTTTCAGGCAGTTCATGGCTTTTATAGCACCAGCACGGGGTGGGCCCCCGCCACCGAGAGCGCTGTCAAAGTGTAAATTGATAGAAGCGAAGACTCTGTTCAGTGGGACGGCGCTTTTCTGGGTGCAGGGCCGGGCAAACAAAGTGGCCTTGGGAAAGATAGGATTGCTGTCTCCCTGCAACCGCTTCTCGCTTTATTTCCACCCTTCGAGTATAAATGGGAAGCAGTCCTCTCTCTTCCTTCGTTGCTCCACTTTGGTGGCAACCAGTGAAAAGTGTTTGAAACCTGGCGCCAGATTTTGGCCAGAAGATAAATTGAAGTCACGTTGTTATCTGGGCCAGGCGAAGGAAGCGGGAGATGACAAAAATTGGAGTGTTTCCCTAGAATCTGTCATAATTTTGCTCTTGAAGGTCTTGTCCCTCACGGTTGCCTCCTACTGGTGGTGTCAGTTCTCCAAATTGACCCCAGATGGCTGGTTGGAGTAAAGTGTAAGCGAATTTAGAAGGGCTGAAATATAATTATCCAGCAACTTAAACTCTTGGAAGGAATTCTGTTGTGATGATCATGAGAGGTTTTTAGGATTATAGCTTGTACTGCTTATGAAAAATAAAAGTGCAGAACGTGTTAACCTCTTAAACTGACCCCATGTTAGGGGTGTGTGTTAAATTCTGCCAGGTATTTTTTTGTTTTGTTTTGTAACTGCCTTAACTAATTGTTTACAGACCGTTCGCAACAGTTCCTAGTTAGTAATGCCCATCAGAGTAGCGATAGGTAAGAAATTACTGTATGCAAAAAGCAAATAGAGACCTTAATTTCTGAAAATTCGGTGTAGTTGTATTTCGTAGTTGTAGTTTCATCTAAGTTTTAAATGTTTTGTAAAGCAGCCGGTGTTTCTGTACGCAACATATTCGGTATCTTACAGGATTATAATTACTTATCTATCGCTATGAATAAATGCCATGTATCTTCGTTAGAGAATAGAAGGTAATACTATTCTCCGGAGGTGGGGTGGGGAACCCCTCTTCTTAATTTGTAAGCATCATGAAGTTTTATTTTCAGCAGAGGAACAGAGACAAGATTTGATTAAAGATTTGTCAAATATAGAACATTTTTAGAAAGGTATTGTCATAGAGTTGTAGATTAGCTGGTTTCAAAGTCTGTTTTCCATTTGCTTGGCTTTCCGCCAATAATTATTTGATTGACTCAAAGACCAACCACTAAGGTTTGTTGGAGACGTTTCCTAACC
Source organism: Mirza zaza (assembly GCA_008750895.1). Lineage (NCBI taxonomy): Eukaryota > Metazoa > Chordata > Mammalia > Primates > Cheirogaleidae > Mirza > Mirza zaza. The sequence continues at coordinate 23,237 of VSMD01062707.1, read as the reverse complement.
AATCCCAGAGGCCCCTGTTAAGGATTTATTTTGTTTTTGTGTAGGCAGGATAGAGCTCAAAGCATTGTAGTATATTCTAAAAATATGTCATAAATAATTGACTGCAAGGCAACTAGAAGTGGACGTCCGGACAAGAGAGAGGAAGATTAGACACGAAGAACTATTTAGAGTCCTGTTTGGCTTTCAGTACAATTGGAGCAACATAAATATGCTGTATGTTTGAACTTTGAGTATTAAAAACTTTAAGGTATAAACTCTATTTCATGAGCTTTTTAAAAATAAAGCAGGGCCATGCTGTTAAATATGAATGTGTATTTTTTGAGTCAAGCTTCCACTCCTATATTAGTTTAAAGCCTTATACTCTAGAAAAATGTTAAAGTTTGCTTTATGCCACAGCTAAACTTCAGACTCCATCCTCAGAACTTGAATAAAAAGAGTATGCTGACATATGGGAGTCCTCACACAGGAAATGGAGGTTTAAAAATTTTTTTCAGTCTCCAAATCACAGGTGGCTCCTTATTTTCTATGAAATAAGCTCTGTAATTTGTAATCTACAGGCCAAGTCCTTTACTGTCCAAATTCAGCCTCTTTATTCAATTATATTTGTTAGTCAAGTTTCTGTCACATCAGTCTACTCATCTTTTTTCAGGGCACATTGAAATAGTCCACTTTCTTGGATTCTGCCTTTCCTGTCCCCCCAAAAAGGAAAACTCAAACAAACAAAAAATATATTCATCATACAGACTCTAAGTCAGTATTTTCTTCTGTTTTCTTCTGAAGACTTCTGTTTCTTTTGGAATTGAGCATTATTTCTAATTTTGAAGTGCACATTGGGTTATAGTAGTAGTTCTCAAAACTTTTTGCTATCAGAACTGTTTGTACCAAAGAGCTTTTATTTATGTGGGCCACATCTACCAATATTTACCATATGAGAAATTTAAACTGAGAAATTAAAAAAATATTTTTAAAACATGCATTTATTATGTTAGGTTTTTCGTGAAAACCTTTTTATCCAAAATAAAAAACATTGGTGGGAAGAGTGGCATTGTTTTACAGTTTTGCAAATCTCTTTTAATGTCTAGCTTAATAGAAGACAGCTGAATTCTCATATCTTCTTCAGTACGCTGTTGTACTGTTTGGGTGAATTTATAAAGAAGCAGCAGTGTCATACACATATGTAGTAGAAAAAAAGAGAAACATTTTATTAGCTTTTTAAAAGATGATTGCAAATATTCTGTACCAAAGTGGTAACATTACGATTTCTTAAGTTAGTTGAATTGGAATCTAAAACCTTACTAATGAACTTTTCCCACTGTTAACATTAAGATCCATTGGTCTGTCTTGGACTTTGAATGAATCTTTTATCCATGTGTGATTTTTAACATGGAACATTAATCATTTCGAAAATAATGGTTCACTAAGAATATCTTACAAATATTGATGCATTTCATTATGGAATGTCAAAGAAAATCACATTTGTTAGTATCTCTGAACTCATCGGAAACTCATCAGAAAAGTCTAAGTATTGGGAAGCTATTGAGTTTACTGTGGTGGGTATACATTTTCCAAAATGAGTTTTTTAAAGAAACAATTAGAAATTTATCATTGGCGACAAATAACTGTCAGTTTTTCTTGAAGTGAAAAGCTCACTGTGTTCATTTTGAAGAAAATATTTACCAAATGCCCAAGTCTTATTAACAATTTATCAGTCTCAAGTAAAAATGATGGTCCATGAAAAATGTGGCTAGTTCATTTTATCACTCATAATCACAGGTGCTTTTCTCTAGACAACCATAGTATGTAACAAAAACCAGTTTATGTGTACTCCCCTTTTTGTCATATGTAATATTAAAAAGATGTATGCATGGTTGAGGTTTAATAAAATTAATTTTGTGTCATCAGGGACTTTTTTTTTTTAAGAGACAGCTGGAGTACTGTGGCAAAATCACAGCTTACAGCAACCTTGCACCCCTGGGCTAAAGCTATCTTCTTGTCTCAGCCTCCCGAGTAGCTGGAACTATAGGCATATGCCATCATGTCTGGCTAATTTTTTTTATTTTGTAGAGATGCAGTCTTTCTATATTGCCCAGGCTGGTCTTGAACTCCTGGCCTCAGGTGATCCTCTCACATCAGCCTCCCAAAGTGCTGGAATTACATGCCTGAGTCACCACACTTGACCAGGGACATTCTTAAGCGAAGCTAGCTAGCTTAAAATTTTTTTTTACGCCAGGCACTGTGGCTCATGCCTGTAATCCTAGCACTCTGGGAGGCCGAGGTGGGCGGATCGTTTGAGCTCAGGAGTTTGAGACCAGTCTGAGCAAAAATGAGACCCTATCTCTACCAAAAATAGAAAAAATTAGCTGGGCATGGTGGCGCATACCTGTAGTTCCAACTACTCAGGAGACTGAGGCAGAAGGATTGCTTGAGCCCAGGAGTTTGAGGTTGCTGTGAGCTAGGCTGAGCCGGGGCAACAGAGCGAGATTCTTGTCTCATAAAAAGAAAAAGAAAAAAAAAAGATTATTAAAAAAAATTTTTTTAAACTAAATGGGAAACGGTAAGAATACAGTGACTAAAAGCTCAGTTTGGTACCAACTGCCTTGACTTCTGCCAAGGCACCAGCAGTTTTACTATCACTTTTGTGCCATCAGTACAAATGTCAGCACAGTGAAGAGGGCAAATAAACTTTAGAATTATTATGAAAATAGTTTTGGCCTTGCGGAATCCCTATAAAGATTATACAGACCATGCTGAGATACTAGTATGCTATAGTATCTGACTCTCCGCTAAATCTTAAGGTCCTTGGAGGCAAAGGTATTGCCTTCCTCATCTTATAGTTAATCCTCTTAGGGCAGATAACATATTAATAATACTTTGCCCAGAGTAGCTGCTCAACAAGCAGTTGAATTTAGTTGAATTTCTGTTGAGTGTGAAGATGAAATAAATTGGCTTTCTTACATTTTTTTAATTTAAAAATCTCTCCCTTTAAAAAATTGTGGTAAAATACACATAACATAAAATTACAGTTTTAACCATTTTTAGGTATACAATTTCATAACATTAAGTACATTTACAATGTTGTGCAGCCATCACCAGTGTCAGTTTCCAGAACTTGTTCATCATCCCAAATAGAAATTCAGTGCCTATTTAACAATAACTTCTCATTTCTCCCTCTGCCAGCCCTGGTAACCTTCATTCTACTTTCTGTTGCTATGAATTTTACTATTCTAGGTACCTCATTTAAGTGGAAGCACACAGTATTTGTCCTTTTGTGTCTGGCTTATTTAATTTAGCATAATGTCTACAAGTTTCATCCAGAATTTCTTTCTTTTTTAAGGCTGAATAGTATTCCATTATATCTATATGTGTTGATGGTCATTTGGGTTGTTTTTAACTTTTGGCTCTTGTGAGTAATGCTGCTATGAACATTGGTCTACAAGCATCTGTTTGCATCCAGGTTTTCAGTTCTTTTGGGCATAAACCTAGAAGTGGAATTGCTGGATCATATGATAATTCTGTATTCAACTTTTTGAGGAATTGCCAAACTTTCCACAGCAGCTGCACCATTTTATGTTCCCACCAGCAATGTAGGAAGGTTCCAATTTCTCCATATCCTCAACAACACTTGTTATTTTCCATTAAAAAGAAATAGCCACCCTAATGAGTGTGAAAGACTTTCTTACATTTTAAAATAACACCTTTTCTGTCTTACTAAGCCCTTCTTAAAGTATTTGATTAATATTAAGCTTGACTTCCCTAATGTCTTTCTAGTGCTTATATACCCCTCCCAAATTTACAAAGGAAATCAATTTATCTAAAAATTTTAAAATGAGAGAGTATATGACTATATCTTTTGTGTCAAAAGTCATCATTGGGCCAGGTGGGGTGGCTCAGGCTGGTAATCCTGGCACTTTGGGAAGTTGAGGTGATGGGATTGTTTGAGGCCAGGAGTTCTGAGACTGGCCTGGGCAACATAGCGAGACCCTATCTCTAAAAAAGTTAAGAAAAATTAGCTGGGCTGAGGCAGGAGGATCCCTTGAGCCTAGCAGTTTGAGGCTGCAGTGAGCTATAATCACACCACTGCATACAAGCCTTGACAACAGAGTGAGACTCTGTCTCAAAAACAAAACAAAAAAAAGTCATTATTTTTCTTTTATTACTTGGTCATAAATTTTAGTATGTATCTAATTTATGTAATTCACATATATGGGTTTACTGCCCTTTTATTATGCTTGCCTTCTAAGAAATAATTTCTTAAAGTTTGTATAGGCTGTTTTACATTTACTCAGTTGAAATAATGTTTTTATTACCACCTTATTGTGATAGTTAAGATGGTGAACAAAGTACAACTTTTATTTACATATCGGTCTTATCAAGAGAGCCAATAGAAAGATAACAACATACTGTTGAAATAAGTGCAGCATGATCTCTGGTGTGATTACAGGGAATTAGCCACAGTATTTGTAAAGGAAGATGAAATACGAAAGTTTAGTTTTGTTAAGTTGGACTAAAAATTAGAGCATTCATTTTAAAAGAGTATGACCAAAGAAATTATGATGATGTTAGTATTAAGTTAAATTGTTGGTTCTAGGTTTGGCAGATAGTTTTCATTAATTTAAAATGGAAAGCAGCTGAAGAGAGGGAGAAGGGGGGAAGGTTGGCGGGGAGAGAGAACTGAATTAGAAGACATTTTTTAAATTATAGAATTTTAAACCATCAGGGAACTTCACATTCGCACACATGTTCTGAAAGAGTTGTACGTCATACTATTTATCGAGTTCAAATTTATTTTCTGTTTTTGTTAATCAGACATTGCTTTTGACTGGTATTAGGTAATCTCCAGAATTGACATAATTTAGTGAAAGGAGAAGCAATTTAACAAATTCTAAGTAGCTTCTACCTTATGCAAACAAAACTAGATTTCTTTGAATCTTTAAGCTATGTTATGGAATATATCAGAAGTGCAAAAAAGGTATAAAGAATTATATAATATTAATAAACACCCACTCATAACCCAACTTAAGAAATAAAACATTACCATACTTCTCTAACTAGTGTATTACATCCTTTTCCCTCCCCATGAGGGGCAAATGCTTCTAAATTCAGTGTTTATCATCCCTGCTCATTTCTTTGTAATTTTATTATGTTACTGTCCATTTCTAAGCAACATATGGTATATTTTGCATGGTTTTTTATAATTTATAAATGACATCTTACTATATGTGCAATAATCCTCCCCTTTTCTGAAGTTTTGCTTTCTATGGTTTCTTACCCTTATTTAATCTAGAAATAGTAAATGGAGAATTCCAGAATTAAACAATAAGTTTTTTCTTTTTTTTTTTTTTTGAGACAGAGTCTTGCTTTGTTGCCTAGGCTAGAGTGAGTGCCATGGCGTCAGCCTAGCTCACAGCAACCTCAAACTCCTGGGCTCAAGCAATCCTGCTGCCTCAGCCTCCCAAGTAGCTGGGACTACAGGCATGCACCACCATGCCCGGCTAATTTTTTCTATATATATTAGTTGGCCAATGAATTTCTTTCTGTTTATAGTAGAGATGGGGTCTGGCTCTTGCTCAGGCTGGTTTTGAACTCCTGACCTCGAGCACTCTGCCTGCCTCGGCCTCCCAGAGTGCTAGGATTACAGAACAATAAGTTTTAAATTGTGTCCTGTTCTGAGAAGCAGGATGAAATCTCATGCCATCTCACTCTATCAGTCCAGGGCGTTAATCATTCCTTTGTGCAGTGTATGTTGTATATGCTACTCGCACTCTTGGTTATTGGTTATCAGATCATCTGTTGAGGTGTGCAGTGCTTTTGTTCACATGACCTGTATTTTACTTAATAATGGGCCCAAAGAGCAAGAGTAGTGATGCTGTCATATTGTTATAATTGTTTTATTTTATTGTTAGCTATTGTTGTTAGTGTCTTATTGTGCCTAATTTAGAAATTAAACGACACATAGTTATATATCTATAGCATAAAACATAGTGAATATATTGTTAATACTATCCAAAGTTTTAACCATCCACTGGGGGTCTTGGAATACATCCTCCTCGGATAAGGGGGAACTGCTATAGTCTTCTGGGTTTTTCTTTTTTGGTTCAATATTGTGTTTGATTCCTTCATGTTGATACATGTTGCTGTAGTTTGTTCATTTTCACTTATGGATAGTATAAATATACTAATATATCCATTGTATCCTTGATGGATATTTAGTTTTCAAACTATTTATAATTAAAAACTGATGTTGGGAATATTCCCATACATGTCTTTTTTTGTTTTGCACATGTGTGAGGGTTTCTCTAAGTCAAGGCTTGGCAAACTAAAGTCTATTGGCCAAATTGGGCCACCACCAGTTTTTGTAAATGAAATTTTATTGGAATACTCCCAAAATCATTCCTTTGTATATTGTCTATAACTACTTTCATGCTTCAACAGCAGAGTTGAATAGTTGTGACAGAGAACATATGTTTTACAAAGCAAAAAATATTTCTCCGGTCCTGTATAGAAAAGGTTTGCTGACCCTGTTCTAGTGTACTAAGGGAACAATTGCTAGGTCATGGTGTGTGTACATTGTGGACTTTACTAGATGTTGCCAAATTGCTTTCCAAAGTGTTTATGTCCATTTATTCTCCCCCCCAAGAAGTGAAGGAGAGTAGAATTTCTCCACTGTCTTGCCAATATTTGAAGTTGTCATACTGTATTTTAGTCAGGTAGGTATGAAATTATATCTCATTGTGGTTTTAATTTTCATTTCCTTGATTACTAATAAGATTGAACACTTTTGTTTATGTAGAACATTTTTGTATTTTCTCTTTACGAAACACTTTTTGATTTTTTTGCAAATGTTAATATTGGATTGTTTTGTTGTTGATTTGTATGAGTTCCTTATATATTTTGGATACTAATTCTTTGTTATAGAGATGGTTTTTAGTTTGTCCATTCACTTTTGAACAAAGATCTGAAATTTAATGTAGTTTTTTTTTTTGAGACAGAATGTTACTCTGTTGCCCAGGCTAGAGTGTCGTGGCATCAGCTTAGCTCACAGCAACCTCAAACTCCTGGGCTTAAGCGATCCTTCTGCCTCAGCCTCCCAAGTAGCTGGGACTACAGGCATGCACCACCATGCCCGGCTAATTTCTTCTATATATATTTTTAGTTGTCCAGCTAGTTTCTTTCTATTTTTAGTATAGATAGGGTCTCGCTCTTGCTCAGGCTGGTCTCGAACTCCTGACCTTGAGTGATCCGCCCGCCTCGGCCTCCCAGAGTGCTAGGATTACAGGCGTGAGCCACCACGCCTGGCCATGAAGCAGGTTTTTTTTTTTTTTTTTTTTATCTTTTTAAAAATAAATAATATTTTCTTATTTCTTTTCTTTTCTTTTTTTTTGAATCCTACCACTAGACCACCAGGGACATGAAGCAGTTTTAATGATGGCAGATAATCAACAAAGAATAGAACCTGGGAAGAGAGGTAGCCAGAATTTTGCTGGGGTACTGGTACTGACAGAGATCAGGGGATTATAAGCAGGGGATGACAGGGACCAGATCATAAAGGCAGAAGCTGTCTGTTCCTTTCAACCATCCACCTCCATATGTTGCAGGCCTACTTAGGAGGACACAGGCCAAGATCGGGGTACAAAATTAGCTCCAAGGGGATAGGAGAAAAAGGAGAATTTCAAGGACTACAAGTAACTAGGAGACAAAAATAACTTATATGCTAGAAAACAGTTAATTTGCTGAATAGGATGAGAAATTAAAATAAGCAGGAATCCAAAATCAGTATTACCAGGGCAAAATCAGGGTGTTAGTAGGGCTGTACTCCCTCCAGAGGCTGCATTGGAGAACTTAATTCTCCGTTCCTTCAGCTTCTGTTGGCTGCTGGCGTTCTTTGGCTTACGTTCATGTCCCTCCGCCAGCATCTTCCTCTCCTGCTCTGTCTTCTCAGCATCTTGCCCTCTGTGTGTCTGTCTATTGTGTTCTCTTCTAAAAGGGAAGGTATAGTTTTGGTTTTCACAGTTAGGTCCTTCTATCATCTTTTTGTCCTTTATATGTATATATGCTGTCCAATTGACTGTAGTACATATGTAGTCATTGGTTACATGTGGCTATTTAATTTTTTAAAAAAGTTTTATTAAGGCATAATTGATATACAATGAATGGTATATATTTAAAGTGTACTGTTTGATAAGTTTTGATTTGTGTTTACGCATGTGTGTACCTATCAGGCCATCATAATGGTAAGGGTAAATAAACATCTATCACTCCCCAGTTTCCATGTGCCCATTTGTAATTACTCTCCTTCACCTTCTCCAACCTCCATTTCCAGGCAACCACTCAGCTGCTTTCTGTCTTATAGATTAGTTTGCTTTTCTGGAATTTTATGTACAGTCATACATCGCTTAACGATGGATATGTTCTGAGAGTTGCGTCGTTAGGTGATTTTGTTGTGCATCACAAAGTGTACTTACACAAACCTAGATGGTATAGCCTACCACACAACTAGGCTATATAGTATAGCCTATTTTTTCTAGGCTACAGACATGTACTGTCCTGTAGTAGGCTACAAACATGTACTGTACATGTCGTGTTACTGTCCTGAATTCTGTAGGCAGTTATAACACAATGGTATTTGTGTATCTAAACATAGAAAAGGTAATACATTGAACTATTATATTACAGTAGCTAAGATGTCACTAGGCCATCGTAGTTTTTTAGCTCCATTATAATCTTATGGGACCACCAAGGTATATGTGGTCCACTGTTAACTGAAACATCATTATGCAATGTGTGACTATAAATGGAATCTTACAGTATATACGCTTTTGTTTTCCTTTCACTCAGCATAATTATATTAAGATGCATCCATAGTGTCTCATGTATCAACAGTTCATTCCTTTTTATTGCTGAATACTATTAGTATAGTTTCTTTATCCATTTACGTGGTGATGGACTTCTGGGTTGTCTGCAGTTTTTGGCTATTATAAATAAAGCTAATGTAAAGCTTTTCTTTTCAGTAGAATGACCACTAAAAAATGTAGAAGGAATGACAAAATTAGAAAATGACATTTGGTGATTATACTATTATAATCCTATATAATATATGCTATAATATATTATAGTGTATATTATAGTATATACTATACTATAATAATACTATATAATATATACTATAGTATAATAATACTACATAATACTATTATAATAATTAATTCAGCCAAGAAACATCAAATGAATGCTAAAACTAATGAGTGAAAACTGAGGAATGGAATTATATTTGTTTCCTATATGTGCTGTAGCATATTATTAATACCTACAAACTAGGTGGCTTGAAAAAACAGGAATTTATTCTTTTCACTGTTCTGGAGGCCAGAAGTCTGAAATCAAGGTGTCAGCAGTGTTGGTTCCTTTTTGGAGACTCTCAGGGAGAATCTGTTTCATGCCTGTCTTCTAGCTTCCAGTGGCTGCCAGCAATCCTTGGCAGCATTTTGTGGCTTGTGGACACATCACTAAATCTCTGCCTTCATCTTTATATCACCTTCTCCTCTGTGTCTTCTCCCCTTTTCTTCTTTTTCTTTTTTAGACAGGGTCTCACTCTGTTGCCCGGGCTAGAGTACAATGGTGTGGTCATAACTCACTGCAACCTCAAACTCCTTGGCTTAAGTGATCCTCCTGCCTCAGCCTCTCAAATAGCTGGAACTGCAGGCAGGTGCCACCACACCCAGCTAACCTTTTCTTCTTTTTTAAGGATATGGTCTTTGGATGTAGTGCCTACTCTAATGCAGGATGATCTCTTTTTAGGATTCTTAACCTAATTACATCCGCAAAGACCCTTTTTCCAAATAAGGTCACAATCACAGTTTCTGGGTAGACATATCTTTTTATATGTGGGTGGGAGTACCATCTACCCCACTGTAAGGATATTTACATTGTCTCAGATTACCTCCCTACAAAATACTTATTTATTACAAAAGGAAAAAGATTAACCTTGCAGTAGAGAAATGTGGAAACACCATCATAATCAAGTAATCAAAGGTAGCACTTTTAATGGAAGATATTAATATTGTACAAATGCCTGTAGGGAGATCATAGTTAACACTCGTGTTATATTCCTGCCAAAAATGTATAACCTAAATACAAACATGAGGAAACAGGAAACAAACACAAATTGAGAAACTATTGAAATGATTGGTGTAGTAGTCCTCAAAAGCATCAAGGAAACACTAAAGAATTATTCTGATTGGAAGAAACTAAGGGGCATGATAAGTAAATATAACAAGAGATCCTGGATTTTATCTTTTATTACATATTTATAAAGCATATTAGGGTAAATGATGAAATTTGGATGGAGTCTATGGATTAGATGATAGTATGGTATCAGTGTTCACTTTCTGATTTTTGATGGTTGATTGTATTTATTTAGGAGAATCCCTTGTTTGTAGGAATTAGATATTATAAATATTTGGGTGTGATGAGATTTGGTGGTTTAGTCACTATTGGTTTAAGAAAAAGAAATTCTTAGAATTATTACGAGAAAGAGGCCAGGTGCAAGAAAGAGGCCAGGCAGGCGCAGTGGCTCACGCCTGTAATCCTAGCACTCAGAGGATTAGGTGGGAGGATTGCTTGTGCTTAGGAGTTTGATACCAGCCTGAATAAGAGCGAGACCCGTCTACTAAAGAAAAATTAGAAAAATTAGCCAGGTGTCATGGTGTATGCCTGTAGTTCCAGCTACTCGGGAGGCCGAGGCAAGAGTATAGCTTGAGCCCAGGAATTTGAGGTTGCAGTGAGCTATGATGACACCACTGCACTCTACCTAGGATGACAGGGTAAGACTCTGCAGAAAAAAAAAAAAAGACTCAATACCATTCACAATAACTACAAGGAAAATAAAATACCTGGGAGTATACCTAACCAAGGAGGTGAAAGATCTCTACAAAACAATGAGGAAAGAAACTGCAGATGACACAAACAAATGGAAAAACATGCTCATGGATTAGTAGAATCAACATTGTAAAAATGTTCATACTACCCAAAGTGATTTACAGATTCAGCGCAATCTCCATCAAAATACGAACGTCATACTTCACAGATCTAGAAAAAATAATTCTATGTTTTGTTTGGAACCAGAAAAGAGCCCAAATAGCCAAAGCATCTTAAGCAAAAAGAACAAATCTGGAGGCATCACATTACCAGACTTCAAACTATACGATAAGGCCATAGCAACCCAAACAGCATGGTATTGGCATAAAAATAGAGGCATAGACCAATGGGACAGAACAGAGACCCTAGATATAAAACTATCCACATTTAGCCAACTGATCTTTGACAAAGCAGACAATAATATACACAGGGGAAAAGAATCCCTATTCAGTAAATGATGCTAGGAAAATTGGATAGGCACATGCAGAAGAATGAAACAGGATCCATATCTGTAGCCACTCACAAAAATTAATTTCAGATGGATAAAAGACTTTAAGGCATGAAACCACAAGAATTTTAAAAGAAAATGTTGGAAAAATTCTTCCAGATATCAGCCTAGGGAAAGAATTTATGAGGAAGTCCCCAATGGTAATCACAGCAACAACAAAAATAAAGGGGACTTGATTAAATCAAAAAGTTTCTGTACAACTGAGGAAATAATCAACAGAGCAAATAGACAACCTACAGAATGGGAGAAGATATTCACAAACTGTGTGTCTGATAAAGGGCTAATATCCAGAATCTACAAAGAACTCAAATCAGCAAGAAAAAAAACAAACAACCCCTTTAAAAAATGGGCAAAAGACATGAACAGAAAGCTTTTCAAAAGAAGATAGACAAATGGCCAATAAGCATATGGAAAAATGCTCAACATCACTAATCATCAGGGAAATGCAAATTAAAACCACAGTGAGCTATCACCTTACCCAGTTAGAATGGCTTTTATTAAAAAGCCCCAAAACAATAGATGCTGGCGTGGATGCGGAGAGAAAGGAATGCTTATATGCTGTTGGTGGTGCTGCAAATTAGTACATCTATGGAAAACAGGATGGAGATTCTCAAAGAACTAAAAGTAGACTTACCATTTGATCCAGAAATCCAACTACTGTGTATCTACCCAAAGGACAAGAAGTCATTTTATCAAAAAGACACCTGCACTCAGCCAATGTTCATTGTAGCACAATTCACAATTGCAAAGATGTGGAATCAACCCAAGTGCCCATCAATTCATGAGTGGATTAACAAAATGTGGTATATGTATACTATGGAATACTACTCAGCCATGAAGAAGGATGAATTGGGGCCTTTCGCAACAATTTGGATGGAACTGGAGACCATTATCCTAAGTGAAGTATCTAAAGAATAGGAAAACAAATACCATATGTACTCACTATTGGAACTAACCTATGAGCATATGTGTGCACAGAGGGAAGTAAGACTTAGTGGAAATCAAGCAGGGGGGAGAGGGGAGGAGGGGATGGGCAAAAACCTACCTGATGGGTACATTCAACACTATCCAGTGAACACTAGGTGATGGGCAGACTCAAGCATAACATAATAGATACATGTAACTAAAAAATTGGTACCCCTGTAATATTTTGAAATAACTAAAAAACAAATATTTCCCTTAAGTCAGAGTTCATATGCTATCTGATACTTTCTTTTTTTGAGACAGACTCTCGCCTTGTTGCCTAGGCTAGAGTGAGTGCTGTGGCGTCAGCCTAGCTCACAGCAACCTCAAACTCCTGGGCTCAAGTGATCCTTCTGCCTCAGCCTCCCGAGTAGTTGGGACTACAGGCATGCGCCACCATGCCTGGCTAATTTTTTCTATATATTTTTAGTTGGCCAATTAATTTCTTTCTATTTATAGTAGAGATGGGGGTCTCCCTCTTGCTCAGGCTGGTTTCAAACTCCTGACCTTGAGCAATCCACCCGCCTCGGCCTCCCAGAGTGCTAGGATTACAGCGTGAGCCACTGTCCCAGCCATGATACTTTTAACGTGCTTATCATTTTACATCATTTTAAAAAAACAAAAGATTAAAATATAAAGTAGAATACAAGGAATACTATAATTAAGGAAGATAATATTATAATGATCAATGCCTTAGTATATAAATTTAGTCGGTTTCAATCAAAATTTCAAGGTTCTTAAAAAAAATTTGCAGTTGCTTCTAAAGTTCATTTTTAAAAATACTTAGAGGCTGGGCGTGGTGGCTCACGCCTGTAATCCTAGCGTTTTGGGAGGCCAAGGTGGGAGGATCGTTCAAGGTCAGGAGTTCAAAACCAGCCTGAGCAAGAGCCAGACCCCATCTCTACTATAAAAATAGAAAGAAATTAATTGGCCAACTAATATATATAGAAAAAATTAGCCAGACATGTTGGCGGATGCCTGTAGTCCCAGCTACTTGGGAGGCTGAGGCAGGAGGATTGCTTGAGCCCAGGAGTTTGAGGTTTGAGGTTGCTATGAGCTAGGCTGATGCCATGGCATTCTAGCATGGGCAACAGAGTGAGACTCTGTCTCAAAAAAAAAGAGAAAAGAAAAAATACTTAGAATTTCTTTTTACTTCCTCCCTCCCTCCCTCCCTCCCTCCCTCACAGTCACTGCGATTGTGGCTCAAGTGATCTCCTGTCTTAGCCTCCCAGGTAGCTGGGACTATAGGCACACACTATTGTGCCCAACTTCTTAACAGAATTTCTAAAGAGAAGAATAATTGAGGGATGCTTAAGCCCCCACTTATTAAAAAGTACTATAAATAGATTAGTAGGATGAGTTCAGAAATAGATCTGTGGTAAAATATAGCATGTTATAAAGGTGACATGTCAAACGAATAGGGAAAGCATGGATTATTTGGTATTTTTAGGCCATCGCAAAATATCTCTTTGTACATGTTAGTCCTTTTGACCAAAAATGTGACTTAAATAATATTGAGTCTTAGAATATTCCTTTATTTTGGTTTATTTTGTCTTTACCATTTATTTTAGGTGATTTTAAAAAATGGCTGAATTATTGTAGGTGAATTTTATTTGCTGAATGTGCTTGGGAACTCTTTTTTTTTTTGAGACAGAATTTCTCTCTGTTGTCATGGGTAGAGTGCAGTAGTGTCATCATAGTTCACTGCAACCTCAAACTCCTGGGCTTAAGCAATCCTCCTGCCTCAGCTTCCCTAGTAGCTGGGGCTATAGGCACATGCCACCTATGCCTGGCTAATTTTTTCTATTTTTGGTAGAGATGGGCTCTTGCTCTTGTTCTTACTGGTCTCAAACTCCTGAGGTCAAGCAATCCTTTTTGGCCTCCCAGAGTCCTAGGATTACAGGTGTGAGCCACCGTGCCTGGCCACCTTTTATTTCTTTTTCTTGCCTAATCACTCTGGCTAGGCCTTACAGTACTATGTTGAATAGAAGTGGTGAAAGTAGGCATCCTTCTCTTATCCCTGATCTTAGAGGAAAAGCTTTTTAGCTGTTCATGTTTGAGTATACTAGTTATGAGTTTGTCATATGTGGCTCTTGTTATATTGAGGTACATTCATTCTGTACCTAAGTTGTTAAGAGTTTTTATCATGAAAGGATGTTGAATTTTGTCAATTGCTTTTTCCGCGTCTATTGAGGTGACAATACAATTGTTCAATCCTTCATTCTGTTAATTTGGTTTATCATGTTTATTTACTTACATGTTTTGAACCATCCTTGTATCTCAGGGATAAATTCCACTTGATCATGGGGTATGATCTGTTTGCATTCCTTAAATAATGGTCATGACAACAAGAACTAACATTTTATTGATCATCTATTACATGTGTGGTATTATTGCATGTGGCTTGGCATGCATTAACTTATTTATTGCTATATCAAATAGATGATAATTCTCGTTTATACACATACATGCATATGTATATATGTGTATGAATTAATTTCTAGCTTGATCAATATTGGTACCTATTCTGGTTTCTCTCAGCAATTATGAAGGTCATTATTTCATATACTCCATGTAGCCCTCTGCTGTGAGTGACAGGGCATTCTGTATGGTGGGTTTCTTTTTTTTTTTTTTTTTTTTTTTTTTTGAGACAGAGTCTCACTTTATTGCCCAGGCTAGAGTGAGTGCCATGGCGTCAGCCTAGCTCACAGCAACCTCAAACTCCTGGGCTCAAGCAATCCTTCTGCCTCAGCCTCCCAAGTAGCTGGGACTACAGGCATGCGCCACCATGCCCGGCTCATTTTTTCTATATATATTAGTTGGCCAATTAATTTCTTTCTATTTAGAGTAGAGATGGGGTCTCGCTCTTGCTCAGGCTGGTCTCGAACTCCTGAGCTCAAACGATCCGCCCACCTGGGCCTCCCAGAGAGCTAGGATTACAGGCTTGAGCCACCGAGCCCGGCCTGTATGGTGGGTTTCATCTGTGGAATAGAATGGGGAGATGCTGTTACCTTAGGGTTCAGAGGATGTATTTTCAGAGTATAAAGCATTGTAAAGAAAAGAACTAGTTAGCCTGAATATAATAGAGAGTTCTTCTTTGTGGCTAAGAAATTCTATTTGTTTAAACTTCTGGGAACAACTCATATTTGCTTGTGACTGTTTCATGTGTTTCACAACTGCTGTGGACTTTTTCTGATATTTATATTCTGTCCTTTCAGTGAGATTTTGGTGGGGAGTATATATTGGTATTTGGATTCATTCTGCCATCAGGAACTATAAGTTGTATTAGGTTATTAAGTATGAAATGCCCAATTTCTTTGAATACTAAGTTTGACGATTGATATCTCTGACATTTTATGTTGACACTTCTTGTTTTATTTTTATTGTAGAGGTACATCCTCAGTCTTTCAAACGCATGTTTTGGCTTGTGATTATCGTTCTAATTTTTTTAGAGCAATTTTTGTGAAATCTTGGATAAGTCAAAAATACCTTTTATTTTCAAATATGAGTTCTGTAGGGGAACCAGTGCAGTGCAGACAGCTTGAAATATCAACGAAGTGTTTGGAAAGGATGTGGCTAATGAATGCACAGTATGCTGATGGTTTGAGAATTTCCATTCTGATAATTTTAATTTTGAAAATGAACCATGTGGGACACCTGAGACCAAGGTGGATAATGATGAGCTTAAAGCATTAGTGAAAGTGAATCCATCTCAACCTACGTGTGAATTAGCAGCAAGGTTTGACGTTATTATTCCAACAATATTGGATCATTTGAGACAAATTGGCATAGTAAGGATGGGTTCTGCATGAATTAAACAAGCATCAGAAGAAACATTGTCTTGAAGCTTGCCTTTCTTTGCTGTCATGACAGCAAAGGCAAACCATTTCTACACTGTATCGTCACTTGTGATGAAAAATGGATTCCTCAACCACATATTGCACAAATAATGCTGTTCAAGCTACAGAAGGTAGAACTGGAAAATCTCTCTCATCCACTGTATTCACCAAACCTTGCACCAACTGACTACCACTTCTTTCAGGCTTTGGGTCACTTCTTGCAAAGAAAAATATTCAATTCTCAAGAAGCTATGAAAGATGATGTATTTTGCGATGTCATCACCACTTGCTCTCCAGGCTTCTTCACTGCTGGCATAAACAGGCCACTGCTTTTTTATTATTATTATTATTTTATTTCTTATTTACATATTTTAGATCTTTAATTTTTAATTTTTTTTTCATGTTTTTTCTTGTTTAGCTAACCTTCAGAGATGGACAGGCTACTGTTAAGATGGCAAAACTGTGTCAGTAGTTTAGGCGTATGCTTTGATTAATTATACTGCTTCTTTGAGATATAATAAACAACACCTTTTTTTTTTTTTTGAGACAGAGTCTCACTCTGTTGCCTGGGGTAGAGTGCCATGGCGTCAGCCTAGCTCACAGCAACCTCCAACTCCTGGGCTCAAGCAATCCTACTGCCTCAGCCTCCCGAGTAGCTGGGACTAAAGGCATGTGCCACCATGCCCAGCTAATTTTTTTTCATATATATATATTTTTAGTTGTCCATCTAATTTATCTAATTTCTATTTTTTTTTTTTTTTTTTTCAGTAGAGACGGGGTCTCGCTCTTGCTCAGGCTGGTCTCTAACTCTTGACCTTAAGTGATCCTCCTGCCTCGTCCTCCCAGAGTGCTAAGATTACAGGCGTGAGCCCCTGCCTGGCCCATAAACAGCACTTTTGGTTTGAAATCGGACACTTTGTATTTAATGGCCTAATTGTTTAATGTTACAGAATACTTCAGAATTGTTGAATGACAGTGGATTTAATTAAATAATATAGGAGTTGTAATTGAATATACGGAGATTCTGCCTCTTAATATTTGAGTTATGCTAAGTTTTTTAACCATTCAAAGTATTGATTTTCTCATCTGTAAGATGAAAATATTGGGGATAATCTTATGTCTCATAGGTTTATTAGAAGTACTGCTTGAGGCCGGGCGCGGTGGCTCACGCCTGTAATCCTAGCACTCTGGGAGGCCGAGGCGGGTGGATTGCTCGAGGTCAGGAGTTCAAAACCAGCCTGAGCAAGAGCGAGACCCCGTCTCTACCATAAATAGAAAGAAATTAATTGGCCAACTAATATATATAGAAATAATTAGCCGGGCATGGTGGCGCATGCCTGTAGTCCCAGCTCCTGGGGAGGCTGAGGTAGTAGGATCGCTTGAGCCCAGGAGTTTGAGGTTGCTATGAGCTAGGCTGATGCCATGGCACTCACTCTAGCCTGGGCAACAAAGCGAGACTTTGTCTCAAAAAAAAAAAAAAAAAAAAGAAGTACTGCTTGAGATAGTACATGTACTCTTATTACAGAACCTGGTATACAGTGATTGCTCAATAAATGTTAAGTTATGAATATTCAAAATAATTATTTCAAAAAGTAACTTTTTCAGAAAATCTTTTTGAAAAGAGATTAATGAACAGATGCTAAGTGTTTGGCTAAGTGATATAAAAACTCTTAACATATCCTTGCCTCTAAATGTAGTTAGGACTAAGTTATGTGGAAGAAGTAAATCTATCCTGTAATAATTGTCTCTTAGGATTGGTTTGATTAGGTGTATTGTGATTACATTATTTATAACAATTTATTGAAGTATTGATCGATAGATTAACAATGATCCTTTCTGAGTAGTTTCACGGTATTTAAATTTTTTCCTATGCTAATTCAAATATTAACATACTCATTCAGGATATGTTGCCATTTGTTGTCTGACACTGTATTAATGTTTATACCTGGAAAAGTAAAATATTTTATTTCTTATTACAGCGGAATGGCCGAAGACTATGACAGGTCTTCCTAGCACATCAGGGACAACTGCCAGTGTGGTCATCATACGGGGTATGAAGATGTATGTAGCTCATGTAGGTGACTCTGGAGTGGTTCTCGGAATTCAAGATGACCCAAAAGATGATTTTGTCAGAGCTGTGGAGGTCACACAGGACCATAAACCAGAACTTCCCAAGGAAAGAGAACGAATTGAAGGACTTGGTGGGAGGTAATCATTCAGTTTTGTCTTTCTTGGTTTTTTTTTTTAGTCCTTTTATGGTTTACTAACCAAACTGACCTAACTTTTCCCTTTTAATGAAGTTACTTTCTTAGTATTATGGGTTTTTTACTTTGCTTAATGTTGTACCCATATGCATTCATATTTATCTCATTTTTATGAATTGACTTTAACTTCTAATAATGGTTCTAAAGGGAAATAATATTTCAGTGGGCCATAAGGAATAATACATACAAGGTTTTCACATAAATATGGATCCACATGACCTTCAGAATCTGAACTAAGCAGCCCTTAGAGTTCCAAATTCCACTTGTATCTGGTTTGGGGAAAGAGTTAAGTTAGAATTAACCTTAGGCTTTTTTCTTTGATTTCACATTTGCTGCAAACCTTTCCAATCAATATTTTCTGTTCTTTGTTTCAAAGTGTAGTATCTCAGTGTGTAGGTAGTTTGTAAACTAGGAACTGAAATTGACTTCAGCATTATATTTTTATGATTCAGCTTAAACGAAAGATTATTCTAACATCAAGGGAGTGAATAACATGAGAAAATTAAAAAATTATCCCAATTCTGATTTTTTAAAGTTGAGGGTCTCAGACAAGTTAAGTAGAATCCAATATTTTCTAAATAATCTTAACAAAAGCCTTCCCATGATTTTACTACTTGCCTCCTCTTTTTTGCATTTATTAAATCAAAATTGGAGGCTGGGTGCAGTGGCCAATGCCTGTAATCCCAGCACTTTCGGAGGCCAAGGTGGGAGGATTGCTTGAGGCAGGAGTTTGAGACCAGTTTGGGTAACATAGTGAGACCCTGCCTCTACCCTCCACCCCCAAAATAATAATAATAAATCAAAATTGGTCTTTTTCAGAGAAGTGACAAACTGGGGAAAATAATTAACATCCTTAAACTATAAGTTCATCAAATCAATAAAGTACTAAAGCACTGCCACCCCTGACTAGATGAGGAAGTTTGAACAGCAAAAATAATGCAAAAGAGTAGTAAACGTTTGAAAAAAAATGTTAAACATTGTTAAAATGAAACTCCAATTCCTGCTGTTGGGTTAGCAAAGGCTAAAAAACCAAAAAGATTCCCCTCAATATTTTGTTGAAATGGGAACACATACCAATAGCTTTAAATGTTTATCGATTCAGTAATTTCAGGAATCTCTTGTGAAGAAGAAATCTGAAATGTGGACAAAAATATTTGAATAGAGTTATTGATTGCAGCACTGTTTAATGACTGTGAAAGGCTGGAAGTAACCTGTAGGCCCAATAGCTGGAGAATGATTAAGTATATTTAGTACATATTCATAATACTGAATATGAGCCGGGCGCGGTGGCTCATGCCTGTAATCCTAGCACTCTGGGAGGCCGAAGCGGGCAGTTTGCTCGAGGTCAGGAGTTCAAAACTAGCCTGAGCAAAAGTGAGACCCTGTCTCTATTATAAATAGAAAGAACTTAATTGGCCAACTATTATATATAGAAAAAATTAGCCAGGCATGGTGGCGCGTGCTTGGAGTCCCAGCTACTCGGGAGGCTAGGCAGCAGGATTGCTTGAGCCCAGGAGTTTGAGGTTGCTGTGAGCTAGGCTGACGCCACAGCACTCACTCTAGCCTGGGCAACAAAGCGAGACTCTGTCTCAAAGAAAAAAAAAATACTGAATATGGTATAGCCATTGAAAATAATGTTTGTAGATAAATTTATTAAAATCTTGGTGTTTTGAAAATTTTCAAACCTTAGTAATGATGAGTAGTATAATGAATTCCCATATATATAACAATTTTTAAAATTTTTTAAATTGAGACTTCATTATAATTCTTAATACTGGTAGGCATGATTTCCTTCTCATTAATCTTCCTTTTAAAAAACAATTTTCTTAACTATTCTTTATTTTTTGATTTGAATTTTAAAATTATACTTTTTAAAAATTTAATAACTTCTTAAAAAAGGTTTTTGGGGTTTTTTTGATTTTTTTTTTTTTTTTTTTTTTTTTAATCACCTAAAATACCATCTGGACAGTTGGACAGAGACTCTTTGCCATTTGGGAGGAGATATCTTTTTGCAAAAATTGAGTCGTTTTATTATAAGTTATTTCCTCACTTCCGTCTGTCCCAACCTAGGCAACTGGCCAGTGTTCTGTTTTTCCAGCCTTCTGTTGCTGCTCGGTCAGCTCTCTGCATGTCAGGCTGTTCCTTTCTATATGCCTTTTAATCATACAGAACAACAACAGGGAGAGCAGTAAAAGCAGCTTCTTTTATAACATTGCTTTGGTTTTTTTTTTTTTTTTTTTTAATCTTAAGTTTAAAACTCCTCCTGTGTTTTAACCATTACCATTAAATTTGTATTTTGTTCCACAGAAACATTAGAGACCATAAAATCCTTAAATGTCAAGAGAGCTCCTGGTATAGTTATGTTGGAAGCAGCTATTGTAATTATTCAGTATTAAGTATTAACTTCTAGGGAGCAGTTTTAGGAAAGAACAATAGGGCTTTAAGATGTTATGAAGGCAAAAGGTTGACATCTCTTCTCATCATAACTCTTAGGTAGATTCTTATAAATGGCAGATTTAGTCCTTACTCTGCTGTTTGCTTTTTGAGGATCGGCATTGAAGAAAGCATAATATAACAAAATGACTGCCTTTGATATTTTAACTCTTGTTATGATCTATATGTTGATTTCAGAACTTAGAATTAAACTAGTTCTCAAAAAAGATGGTAAATGAGCAACTCTCTGGAATTTCTGTTCTATGTTAATTAACATTTACGATATTTTCTGTTCATTCTGTACTCGTTTCATTCCTCAACTGCACTGTCCAATATAGTCACCACTAGCTGCATATGGCTGTTTAAATAGAAAAATTAAATAAAATTTAAAAATCAGTCTCTCATTTGCCTTAGCAACATTTACAGTGCTCAGTAGCCACATGTGGCTGGTGGCTGCTGTATTGGGTAGTGCAGAATGAACATTTCTGTCATTGTAGGAAGTTTCATGAAATAGTGCTATTGAAATCCCCTGGCCTGCCCTCTTCATATGAACTTGTCTTCTACTTTAGAAATAAGATTGACGCTGTTCTTCAATATTCATGTTTTTCTTGGGTTAGAGGAAGAGTGATCTTTTCTCATTTATACATTTTACACCTTTATTTTGCTTCCCTTCGGACTTTTATTCCATTTATTCTTTCCTCTCTCTAGCATCTTCATTCCTGTAAAGTTAGAGCAGAGATGAAAAAGCCAAAGATGGAGGAGAATTGGCTGTGGCTGCTCCTTAGGTATAGGACATTTCATAGTGACATTCCTTTGGAGGTGGTCACCATGATCTATTCTATCTTTGACTTTCCATATCTTAAAGTCATTTTAGTTTTAAGTGCAGATATATTCAGTGTTCATCAGTTTTAGAGGGATAAAGTCATGGTACTTAAAGTCAGTGTAGTAAACTAATAAGAATAATAAGAGACTAACATAATATATATACACCAGGATGTCATATTACCATTATTTATTTATTTATTTGAGATAGTCTTACTCTGTTGCTCAGGCTAGAGTGCCGTGGCGTCAGCCTACCTCACAGCAACCTCAAACTCCTGGGCTCAGGCAATCCTTCTGCCTCAGCCTCCGGAGTAGCTGGGACTATAGGCATGCACCACCATGCCCGGCTAATTTTTTTCTATATGTTTTTAGTTGGCCAATTAATTTTTTTCTATTTTTAGTAGAGACGGGGTCTCGCTCTAGCTCAGGCTGGTCTTCGAATTCCTGAGCTCAAGCAGTCCTCCTACCTAGGCCTCCCAGAGTGCTAGGATTACAAGCATGAGCAACTGTAGCCAGCCATTTTTAATGAGTAAAATAACTGATAATATCACATATTATTGTCAGCTGTTCTGCATAACATCCCCCTGTAGATTATTTAGATTACAGTCGTCTCAGTATCCAGGAGGGATTGGTTCCACGACCCATGCCACACCCACCCTCCTGCAGATACTAAAATCCACAGATTGATGTTTAAGTTCCTTATATAAAATGGCATAGTATTTGCATATATCCTATGCACATCCTCCCATACATTTATGATACCTAATGCAATGCCTGTACATCACATCATTCAAGTGGGTTCAGTGTAGTACTTAGTTCATAGCAAATTTAAGTTTTGCTTTTTCAAACTTTGTGGACTTTTTTTTTTTCTCAAATATTTTCAGCCCACAGTGGTTGTCCATAGATGTGGAACTCATGGTTACAGAGGGCTGACTATGTGTATAATCAGAGGGTTTCTGTGTGTTCGTGGGACCTGAACTTGAGGAGATCTAATTAGATTATCTTAGTGTCCTCTATCTTTGAGAGTCTTGGGAATCCTAATATCAGATAGGCTAATAATTGTTTCTTAGAAATGTTCCTTTGCTACTCTTACATCCCCACCATCTTTTCTAGCCTCCCAGCAGAATATTTCCTTTATATTACCATTTTTTTAATCCAGAGAAATTACAATTGAATTGAGTTAAAAGTAAGTTTTCTTTTATATTAGATTCTGTTTCATTCATGCCAGGCACAGACTGACAGACCATCTCTATTATGTTTTTTTTTGTTTTGTTTTGCTTTTTTTTTTTTGAGACAGAGTCTCGCTTTGTTGCCCAGGCTAGAGTGAATGTCGTGGCATCAGCCTAGCTCACAGCAACCTCAAACTCCTGGGCTCAAGCAATCTTCTTGCCTCAGCCTCCCGAGTAGCTGGGACTACAGACATGTGCCACCATGCCCGGCTAATTTTTTCTATATATATTAGTTGGCCAATTAATTTCTTTCTATTTATAGTAGAGA
>VSMD01062706.1:0-40633 GCA_008750895.1 Mirza zaza | reverse complement strand
TGTTAGGAGGTGACAACTATCAAGGAGAAACGTAACAGCAACATGAAAGCCAGCAAGCTAATGTAAGTCCTTACACCAAACAGGAAAGTGTGTGCACAGAAACACGTGCCTGTGTCCGTGCGTAACCACAGTGTGTGTTGATGGAAGGGCAGAACACTGACCTTCAGTGTGTGACCAAACTGGGAAAAAAATGAAAACTTATAAGCATATTAACATACATTAACCTGGAAAATAAATCAGGGTAGAGGAAGCACAGTACTCCTACGTATTATCAGTCATGATTATTGTTTCATTTTTATTTTATTCTCTTTCCTTGGGGTCAGCAGCAACACGCTAGGCATTAATAAGGAAATTGATTTTCAATTATAAGCTATCAACTTAATTATTTTAACAGCACTTATTATATTTAAGGGTTCACCGCAAAGATTTTAGTTTTCAGGAAGTAGAAAAACAATAAAGAGAACTGATATTCCAGGGGGATTTCATAACAAAAAGCCCACACCTCATTGTTTTGCCATAACAAAATCTTCACTCCCCAGACACTGTAGCTCCGGATCCTACGCATACATACGCTGGTGTGCTGGAAGATATTACAGTATATGCAGGAATCGTTAAATTTGTTTCATGGAGAACTATCTTTTTTGAAAGGAGATAGAGGAAAAAAATAAATTCAAAAATGTGACATTAAAATCCAACCAAAGGGTCAATTTTCTCAACTCCAGTGAAATAACACCCCTCTAAACCTTTATGAAGAAACAGTGTATCAGACACTACAAAGCACATGGAAGTAGACTGACATTGGGGATATTCAAAATGTAATATCTGGCAACAGAGAAATATAGTAAAAAGCATGGGGGTATGCTTTGAGGGAAAATAGGCGATTATGTTTTGTTCTGGTATGCCAGATGTCCAGCGGCTTCCTTAAGGGATTCAAAATGATACAATTTATTTCTTTCTCTTTTGTAATAATATTGCTCCAACAAAATGAAACACACGAAAAGCTTCAGGTTGAATAACCCCAGGTGACTGTCAAATCATTCAAATAATAAGTATAACATGATGAGGAAAATTGTCAAGGTCACGATTTTAAAAGATCTTCAAAAAAAATAAATAAATGTCCTCTTCCTCTAAAACAAGAACTACTTTCCAGGTGTTAAACTGCTATGGAAATCATAAAAGAAATGTTAATAGGAAAAACATACAACTAGTCAATAAAAACCTAAGGCCAGCTAAATCTTGAGCCAAGAATCAATTGCGGGCCATGATGAAGCTATTGAGATTTTTTTTTAAAATCATTTATTGAAGAAACAGACATTTGGAATAAAGCTAAGAGAGCTGATGACACTCTTAGTAGGTATGCATAATTTTTAGTAGATGTTACCAATACATTATTCACACAAATACACACAGACACATGCAAGCACACAAAGATGACTGCAATATCAAACTACATCCCCCAACTTATTAATTCTTTAAGGTTTTACTTTCCATTTTTCCCTTTTTACTGAGTTATGTTTCCCATAATGATCTTCTCTATAAACATTTTGTTTCTCTGAACTAGATAACTAATAAAATCATACAAACACACACATAAACACAAGGCTTTTCTTTCTCAGCTTCTGTCTTCTACCCGTACTGATGATGTCTCTAAAGTAGTCTTTTATAATGATATTCAAAGAACCAGATATTGTTCTGTTCCCTCTAAAAGTGCACCTGTATCTTTCATCAACTTTAATGGAAATTATGTGTGAGCAAACTCTTACTGCTAGTTCAAAGGTCAAAGAGGGGACAAGATACGAATTTTTCAGATTGCTGACCAAGAAATATAACTCATTTCCACCATTATCACTATTATCTAAAACAAAAGTCACAATACTTCTGAGACAGAAATACGGTAACTTAAAAAAAACAATAGCTTATTTTTATTTCATAACTTTTAGGGGGGTTGGTATTTAAAAGGAAACACAATACTGAGGCCTTTTGCCAACAATTTGTTAGTAATAAAAATAAAAGCTAGTGCATTACAGAATTCCTTTGAGAGTAAGTAATGAATAATTATGATCTATAATTTCAATACCCTTTTCAATAATATTTGCAGATTTTCCACCCAATTAATGGCTTATTTTATTCTCACACAAATATTTTCAAGACAAGCCATATTCCTACAGCCCTTTTCTTATTTTCCCGCTGAAATGTGATGAAATGCAAGGAGTTTCAGGTTAATGTCAGGAATGTTGAGAACTACTCTGTTCCCTAACAAAAAGCTTCATTATTTCCTTCATAGGAATTCTGATCCCAATTAATTCACTCTTGTAATAACATATTAAGACCAAAAACTTTTCAGCAGATCGTTTTTCCAGCTTAAAGCTCCACTCATCACATGTTGTTTTTCTCGCTCCGTCCCCATTGGCTCTGGGTAGAAGGAAAGGGTGAGTTTTGAAAGTCACTAATCAACAATGGCTATTTGCCTTAGTTTGGCTGAATCATCTTCAACTGATCCAAGGAAGAAATCTTCAAATCACTGATGATTGGCAGCACAAAAAGGCGTGTACGCCTAAGATCAACTTAGAATACGTAGAACTGCATATTGCTTTACCACATGTATTCTGGGTTTAGCTATGCTGTGAGCAGCTGGGTACTTATTCTTGCAAATGAATTATGGGGGCGCCTAGATTTACATCTGTGTGTTCAGAAGAGCAGAGCTGACCATGCTGTCTGCGCATTTAGAGAAGAACAGAGGAGTCAGCCTATCTAAGGATGGTTATATAGGCTTTTCTTCCTCTTGGTCACCTCTCTTGGTCATTCCAGTCACAGATATGCACAGACCAATGCCACTTTATATAGAGACAGTGTCCATAGATGAGAGAAGAAATGACTTTACCTATTGCTATAGTGAACCTATCTTATTTCCTGAAAATCAGAGACCAACTCACCTTTGGGATGGTGCAACAAATCCCAAGGACAAAATGGCAAAATCCAAAGTGAATGACTATACAGTTCTCAGCTCTTATTCACAATTATGAGACCCAGACATTGACTTTTTTTTTTTTCTTTTTTTTTTTTTTGCATGTGGTACCTATTTGGGCAGGTAAGAATCTCCTCTCCTGAAGCCAGAGTTAATTATTCTAAACTATAAATGTGATATATTAAGAGTTTTGAGAGTTGTGTTCATTCTTTCCTTTCTTCCCCACTTTGCTCATGCATTCCTTCCCCATACTGCTGCTGGCTCCTCCTGGGCAGGCACAGAGAAGGGGCGAAGCCACAAATTACTGCCCTTCCTGTCACTCTGCGAAGGCAGGCTTTCTGTGCAAATCTCATTAGTGGTTTGTTTTCTACATTCTTCAATGCAGATACTCACCAATGACATCGTCCCCTGCCCCCAAAATTATTGAGGTATAATTGGTATTTTTAAACTGCACATAATCAATATATACAATTTGGTCAGTTTGGACATATTTGTAAACTCATGTTACCATCACCACGATCAAAGTAATATGCATATCCATCATCTCCAAAAGTTTCCTCACATCCCTTTTTATTGTTTTGTTGTTTTTGTAATAAGAACACTTAAGATGAGATCTACCCCCTTAACAAATTTTGAAGTGCACAATACCTTATTGTTAACTATATCACTATGTTGTGTAGCAGATCTCTGGGACTAACTCATCATGTATAACTGTAACTTTATACCCATTGAACAACAACTTCCCGTATCCACCTATCCCTGTTCCTTGGTAACCACCATTTCATTGCCTACTTGTATATGTTGCCTATTTTAGATGTTTCCTATAAGAAAACTCGTGCAGTATTTATCCTTCTGTGACTGGCTTATTTTATTTAGCATATGTCTTCCACATCTATCCATGTTGTTGCAAATGGTAGGATTTTCTTCCTTTTTAATGCTGAATAATGTTCCATTATTTGTATATACCACATTTTCTTTATCCATTCATCTGTCAATGGACATTGAGGTTGTTTTCATATCTCAGCTTTTGTGATTAATTTTGCAGTGAACGTGGGAGTGCAGGTATCTTTTCAAGATCCTGATTTCAATTCTTCTGGATGTATACCCAGAAGTGGAATTGCTGAATCATATGGTAGTTCTAGTTTTTATTTTTAGAAGGACCTCCATACTATTTTCCATAGGTTCTGTTCCATTGTACATTCCCACCAACAGTGTACAAGGGTTCCAATTTCACCACCACCTCGCCAACACTTGTTATATATTGTTTGTTTGGGGACAATAGCCACCCTAACAAGTGTGAGGTGACATCTCACTGTGGCTTTGATTTGCATTTCCCTCATGATTAGCAACGTTGAACATCTTTTCATATTCCTGTTAGCCATCTGTGTGTGTTCTTTGGAGTAATGTCTATTCGAGTTTCACTTCCCTTTATGCACATATGTGCTCATCATTTAGTTCCAAGTTAATACTCAATACATGTGTTGTTTTTCCTATTCTTAGACACTTCACTTAGGATAATGGTCTCCAGTTCCATCCAGATTGTTGCAAAAGGCATTAAGTCATCCTTATTTGTGACTGCATAGTATTCCATGGTATACATATACCACATTTTGTTAATCCACTCATGAATTAATGGGCATTTGTGTTGATTCCACATCTTTGTGATTGTGAATTGTGCTGCAATAAATGTTTGATACAAGTGTCTTTTTGTCAAAATGACTTCTTTCCTTTGGGTAAATACCCCGTAGTGGGATTCCTAGATCAAATGGTAGGTAGACTTTTAGTCCTTTGAGTAGTCTCCATACTGTTTTCCAAAGAGGTTGTACTAATCTGAAGTCCCAACAACAGTGTATAAGCTTTTCTTCCTCTCTGCATCCACGCCAGCATCTATTATTTTTGGACTTTTTAATAAAGGCCATTCTGACTGGGGTAAGGTGTATATCTCATTGCAGTTTTGATTTGCATTTCCCTGATGATTAGTGAACATTGAGCATTTTTTCATATGTTTATTGGCCATTTGTGTATCTTCTTTTGAGAAGAAGAACTTTTTAATGGGGTTGTTTGATTTTTTTTATTGCTGATTTGTTCGAGTTCTTTGTAGATTCTGGTTATTAGTCCTATATCAGATGTGTAACTTGTGAATATCTTCTCCTGTTCTATAGGTTGTCTATTGGCTTTATTAATCATTTCCTTAGCTTTTTAATTTAATCAAGTCTCATTTATTTTTGTTGTTGCTGTGATTGCCATTGGGGTCATCTTCATAAATTCTTTGCCTAGGCCAATATCTAGAAGAGTTTTTCCAACATTTTCTTCTAGAATTCTTATGGTTTCATGTCTTATATTTAAGTCCTCTGATTTAAAAATGCCTACTTTTTAAGGAGTATTTCTTTTTCTAATGCCCATAGTTGGCTTTTTAATGCTCTGTCCTATTTTCTAATTGTAGGGGATGGAAACTTAAATTTCTAAGGATATTACTAACTTTTCAGGTATCTTTCCTCCTCATATATGAGGAATGGGCTACTTTCTGTCTTATTTCTTCACAAGAGGATTAATAGGGTAGAAATTATCATGTAAAGCCAGGCTTCTTACCTGGTGTTTGATGGATTTCTACTTAATCATATAGAAAGTTTTCTTTCCACGGTCTTGCTGCCAAAGCAAATGTTAAATATTCTTTAGAATGCTGTCCAAAAATAGGGTAGGAAAAGGCCAATGTAAGGCTGCAATAAACCAGATTGGATTCTCTCCAAATTAAAGCTAATGCAATTTTTATAGTGGGAAGAAAAACATATCATAAGGCTATTTCCCAAGTTTCCCCAAAGAAAAGAACAATCACTGTGTCAATATAATGGGTTTGATCTTTTGAAAAAATTGATTCGGAAATTCTAAAATCTACTCCTATAGAAGTAAACTTCACAGTATGCTGTTGAGCTCTATAGCAGCTTCCAATACCTGGCATCAAGAATTTTTTACCTAAAACTCCTTTCATTTTATATTCTTCTCCACATTTGGCAAGAGCCATCTTCCTAGGTGCTCACTACAGAACACTCGCTATACTTTCTGAGAAGGAAGTTAATAAAAGTCAAGAACAAAGTAGCTCCATCCAGAGATTTCACTGTCAGCAAAATGATGTGACCACACATCAGGATGAGCAAACACCCCCAGTCCCCCCGGTCCCCACTTTGAGGACAGAGAATTCAGTCCTAGGATTCCCTTGAATGGACTTTAGCCAGTTCAGCCTTCTGAGAAACTCATGTATGCCATGGGTAAAGAGAAATCCCAGACGCATTTAGTAAAAGAGAGAGAGTTATGTCAGGAAACTCTGAGACTAGAGATTCTTCTTCTGAGGTCAAATAGCCCACGCTAAAGTTTAGCCATAGAAGTAATGGCTAAAAGGAACCGAATACTGAAGGGAACAAAAGGTCAAGTGTGCATTAGCCCTTAAGACTGTCCTCTCCTCCTAAGTTGAAGATCTCTAAACTCTAGATCTAGTCCTTATCTATAATAATCATGCTATGCGCTTTACTGCATTGAGTAGGGGAGTTCTCACTGCATGGAGAACATTGCCTGAGGCCCTGTTGCTGTCCTGAAACTTTCCTAGGAAGATGTAATGGGCAAGGGTTATGTTTTACATCTGCCTACAACCTTCTCTTCTGGCCATCGCACCTCATGGGTTCCAAGTGATTCCCATGGGGCTGTCAGCCAAGTGGGCATGTGATCCAGGCCAATCTTAGGGTCTTTTGCAGTACGAGAAGAGAGGACTGATGGATTTTAGGACTGATGACTGTAAAAATCATATAAGTCCGGAGCCGCCGGGGCAGCCTTTCCCACCACATGGACAGATGGTGGGTGGGGAGGAGGGCACGGTGGCGAATGAAGACAACAAAGAACAGAGCCAAGAGTGGGGCACCATTGTGCAGCATGGGAAGTCACTCAAACCTTGAACTTTTGTCTCATGAGCTAATAAATTCCCTTGTTCACACTGTGTTTCTGTCACTTGCAACCAAAAGAGATCTGACTCACGCAGAGGAAGAATGCTGGTGATAGAGATTGCAGAGGACATTCTCATGGTGTAGCTAGAAAACAGCACTTATGACAGGAAGCGTCTGGTCCCCACTGGTTCTCCTCATTCAGCTTGCAAAGGTCCAGGACAGTTTGCCAAACCAGAACATGTTAACAGAGCCAGACCAAGTGGGTGGCATTGTCTTCTCTGTCTTTGTTTCTGCCTTGGGCAAAATTCTCCTCCCTCTTCTCTTCTTTCTTCCTCCTTGAACTCCCACAGTGCCCTGCCTCACTTCAAACTAGTGTTTCCAGGAGAAACTAATTATAAGCACAGCTCTTTGACTTCTTACACTCCTTCTCACTCTGACTATAGGCCCACACCCTTGAACCAAGGCAGGGAATTCTTTTTTTTTTTTTCTTTTATTTCAGGATATTATGAGGGTACAAACATTTTGGTTACATGTTATGACTTTACCACACCCGAACCATGATTTGAGGCGTGCCTTTTTCCCCTAAACACTCACCGTGTCCATTAGTTATTAGTTTACCCACCACAAGCCCCCAATCCCCAAAGAATATTACTACCGTGTGAGCACCTTAGTGTTGATCAGTTAGTGCCAATTTGATGGTGAGTACATATGGAGCCTATTCTTCCTTTCTTGTGATACCTCACTTTGGAGGATGGGCTCAAGCTGTATCCAAGAAAATATAAAAGGTGCTAGATCATCATCA
The DNA here is from genome assembly GCA_008750895.1 of Mirza zaza. Taxonomy (NCBI): domain Eukaryota; kingdom Metazoa; phylum Chordata; class Mammalia; order Primates; family Cheirogaleidae; genus Mirza; species Mirza zaza. The sequence continues at coordinate 32,937 of VSMD01062706.1, read as the reverse complement.
TTTCTTATAACTGAGTAATAATCCATTGTATATATATACCAAATTTTATTAATCCACTCATGGATTGACGGGCAGTTGGGTTGTTTCCACAACTTTGCAATAGTGAATTGTGCTGCCATAAACATTTGGGTATAAATGTCTTTATTATAGAATGTCTTTTGTTCTTTTGGGTAAATCTAGGCAGGGAATTCTTAGCCAAGACCTCTTTACCTTTGACTTCTCTTTGAATAACCCCATTTAGGCTGCTTCCTTGCCGTTTGCTTATAGGACCCCCAGAGAAACCCCTTTCTCTCCCATTGAGATTCCAAGCATCTTAATCCCACCTTTGTGATAAAGAAAGCTGTTACATACTTTGGCAATTGCCTTTATAGCATACTCTTTCTGCACACACTCAGGTAGCTCAAAACATTTGTGTGCTAAGGAAAATGCATTATAATAAAGGAATGATTATGACCCTTGGACAACTTTAGGCAACATATCTTCTCTCTAAACCTTTTGGATAAACTGTAGATAATATTTGATATTATTTATTATCCTCTGTCAGGATAATAATTAATCCAGACACCTTCTCATTAATCCAATCACAGTTACTTTAGAACCAATCATACTTCCAGTGAGTAGCCCTCAGCTCGCCTTACCAGGCACAGACCATGAAATGCCCACATTTAATAGTAATCCTTGTGCAGCCCCTTCTCTTTGCTGGCACAAGCTGTTAGTTCCTACTCTAATCTAGAGAAAAGAAAACTCATAGATGATCACATGCTGTTGTGCTCTGTGCCAGATAAATTTTCAAAGTGCAGTGAACAGATAATGTCCCTGATTACACCTGAAAAATGAACAGAAGAATAAAAAAAGGTTTAACATGAATCAGGTAGGTAGATACAATTTGAAAAACACCAAAGCAGTACTTTGAGTACTTGCTCTCTCATCGGGGCTACAGTATGACAATATCTTAAGAACTATGATTAGGGAGGCAGGTTGGGAATTCTTTGTCAGTGCAACAATATCTTAAGAGCTATGATTAGGTATGTTTACAAGCTCTGAAAATCACAGATTGCTGAAATCATCTGCCTTAAGATTCAAATCTTTATTACTCACTCATTGATCCTACCAATATCTATCAAGAGCTAAGCATCAGAGACAGAGATGAATAAAGTACATTCCATGTAGTCAATAAGTTCACAGCATAATAAGTCATATGGGCATACATAGAATTAATCAATATTATTGGTGATTCTTTGAATTAAAGCATCGAAAATCCAGTAGGTAATATCGAGCACTTAAATTACAGCCAACACAGAATGGTATCCAGGAAAGGTGAGTTTTGACGGCAGGGGGTAAGAAAGTTGTGGAATATACATGGATGCTGGAGAAAAACTGGAGAACTGGTATCTCAACCATGAGAGTAGATACAAGAAAGATATGGGAGTGGCTACCAAAGAAAATTCTGCCTACATAATTTTAGCCAGCATTTTCCCTAAGTGAGAACGTAAGTAGATGAGCCAGTCACATATCTATTAGCTTTGTCATTTTCCAAAGCTTTAAAAATAGTGATTAAAAAAATAATATGTTCTTCTGAACCCATTACTCATTATGCTTAGCCTCTGGGCTATATAAAAGTTTTCTAGAGTAGGATCTTTTTGCCACATCTCTTCTCATAATAGCCCTCCTGTTTTAACTTGGAGATTATTCCTCCTTCAGTCCCGTCCATGTGTTCTAGGGGGTTCTATCACTGCTCCAAAGGCAGACCACAAGTCTCAGGCCCAAGCCAGTAAGCACATCACATTCCCCTGGCCTTGGTGCTTGGTTCATGGCAGGGCATAGGAGCCAGTCCCAGTCTGTAAGCAAAAAAGCTCATGGTTTGCCCCGGGGCTTGACTCTTGGACTCATCTGAGCCCAGAACTACTGCAGGCATCTTCTAATCAAACAGAGGAAGCCTAAAAGTTCCAGAACTTAAGATGGGGAGCTTGCATATGAAGCCAATCCAGTGGGAGGCAGATAGGAGAAACAGAGAGAAAAAAAAAAAACCAAGCCCTAATGATATTGTTGAGTCCGGAATCCAACTATACTAGAAGCCAGACTACCCATGGACTTTCTCAGTTACATGAGAAAATAAATTCCATCTCTGCCTCAAGTCCTTTGGAGCAGGTGTTCTAACACTTGTAGACTAATTCAGAAAAAAAAATATATAACAGACATGTTTAATCTGATGCCATCTCATCATTTCCAGGCCCTGTTCCAAGCTCACCAGGGGCTAGAGTCTCAGAGCTATTAAACTGACACAGAAGGATTTCATAATTTCAAGTCACTTTAAAACCAACATCACAGAAAATGTGATCATAGACTATTTAGCCAAAGTCTATTTTGTAAGCATTTTGAGAAATGCAAATTCCTTTTACAGGATAATCAAGAAAAACTAGCAGGAGAGTGACCAGATGCAGTTTGCCTCTTTGGTCTTGGCCATCAAAACTCATAAATGCATTAGAAACTTGTAGCAAAGACAAGGCATATAGCACGACCCTGAAGCGTGCAAATAGATACGCAAAGTATTATCGCTTTTTACTGGCTGGCTTGTGAATAGCTGCAGTCATGTAGCTCTTTCTTTTTAAAGAAAAAAAATCTGATGCGATTGTATGAGAGAATCCTCATGAAAATGCCAATCTGCGGCTCTGAGTTTGAAACTCACTCTGTAACTTAACATTTGTGAACAAAATTACTAAGCATGCCGCCTGATTTGCTCCTTACTCCCTCCACATTAAAGTCATAACACAAGCAGTGCAAATTACAACTCTTATTCCACTCATGGATTTGTATTTAATGCAGTGACCCTGGTTTTATAGTCTGTGAGTCCGTATTTGAGGGAAGGTTGTAACCAAACCTCACCCAACAGTTTATAATCTTGAAAAATTGTAAAAAAAAAAAAAGAAAGAAAGAAAAACAGACACATGCCAAACCTTTAATATGGGAAATTGGTGCCATCTTGTGGTTATGAAGATGTAAAACTAAAACGTTTTCCTCACATTTTTCACATATTAAAGCATCATTGTCAAAATCAGGCCACCTACAGCAATCCTTTCTTCTACTGTTCTGAAATACCCAAATAAAGCCTCTTTATTCCTCCTTTAAAACATCATTAACATAGACACCATCCCTTGACAGTCAGGCTCACTGCAGTTTCAGCAAGGAAATTCCAACTTCCTGAAAAAATAATGTCCATGATTATACTTTGTTTTTTAAATCAGAGTTAGGTCTTAATTCTGAGCATTAGGATGATGCATTCCTGCTTTAACAACAAAAACAAAAAAGCTCAAAACATTTTTTGAGCATTACCATGGTGATCAGCGAATGTCTTTAAGAGACGGCCCAGAACATTAGCACCAGCATGTAACTTGATTTTTAAGAGCCCATGAGGGCACAGATTGACTTCCAAAAATCATAATGGTCTAAGAAGAAAGGTGTCAAACACCTTCTTCCCAGAAATTTGTGGATTGATAAAAAAAAAAAAAAGCCAAGATGAGCATGAGCCAAGATGTCATCCAAAATGCCTCATATTTTGTAGAACTTCTACATCTAGTGCAAATGGGACCAGACTGGAGGAAAATGCCAAGAGCTGACTCATATGCATCTTACTCTGAACGTTAAATGGTGCCATGGAAAAGCAGAGACAGGGCTTTCTCTGCATTATAGAGGCAGTCTGGTGAATCCATGGGCAGATCAGTTCATGAAAATTAAAGGATTTCCCCCCAAGCAATAGTGCTTGGGTGGCTTGAATTTATATTAGCAGATAGAACCTCTCAGTCTAACCTGATATAGTAATTTAAATAATTTACATTTAAAATTAATAACACACTCAATATTTAATAGAAGATATTTTCTTTCTTACTTGGTAAGAATGAAAATAAATATACAAATTTGAACTACTTGCCTGGCAGAGTTGTTGGTAGGAAAGCTAGACACAAAAATAATGCAGGACTTAGGGATGACTGTAGCATTGGCCACAGCAAGGAGAGAGGGAGAAGGAGGAAGAATGAGAGAGTGTGGGGAGGAGGAGGGAGCAAGTGAACAGAGAGAGAGAGCACAACGGTATTACATGTGCACAGGTGAAATCACGTGCCTTAGATCATGTTTGGCTGAGCAGAATAAAAGAGCAATAACAATAAAAGCTAACATTTGTCAGACACCATATGCCTGGTAGAATGTTAAGCTCTGCTTATGCAGCATTTCATTTAATCCTCTTTGAAAAATGAAAAAAATTATGTTATTTTCCCAACACTACTAGGATTTGATAGCTAGATCATATTTTTTTCATAGAATTTTTCTCCAATGTTAAAAACCTAGAGATCACTTATAATATATATGGCACTCTTCTTCAACACTTACCATAGTGCCCAGTTGTAGACCAAATGACTATGCTGGACTTTTTTTTAAAGGAGAGGATGAAATATTTTCAAAACTATATAGTACAGGATAAAGTGTTCACGTAATGGCAGAGTCTTGAAATCTCTTTTCCCCCAAAGTAAGTTAAGTGAATCTATAATGAAATGTAAAACCAGCGAGGAGCATCTTCCACACTGATGCTAGAAACGGGTCCAACCTTATGCCACAACCTTGCACCAATGATTAGGATAAAATATTTGCAATGGAAAAGAGCCTCACTTTCCAGAGAGAAGTGTGCAAAGTAGCAGCAAGTGAGGGAAATTCTGGAAAACCCCACGAAGTACGGGCAGCTCAGGGGCACAAAGAGCACACTCAGTTCCCAGCCTCTTTTCCTGGCCCATGCTAGGAGAGAGGCCACATTTATTCACCACTTTGGTCCAAGGTGAAAACATGAAAAGGCAAAAGTCTAATCACCGTTTTTACACCCCTGGCAATGGACACAGTGAACAAAGATTCTGCTAAGAGAAGAAAATTCCTGGGTATTTTTTCAGCTTTTAATATTTCTAAGATCAAACTGCTTTAAAAATCTACACCAAAATAAACTTTCCATCTTTCACATGGAAGTGATAATATAATCATTTCCTGTACTTTTGCCCTTACCTGTGAATAGAAGAGTTGCCTTATGCTACATTTTTAAAAATTAACTCTAAATGTGGGTCTCTATTTCTTTAGGTGTCTTCAAAAGACTAACCCATGAGCCATCATTAGCAAAGAACTATTGCATATATGCTCATCATAGTGAATAAAATATTTGTTATAAGTGGATAGGTGCCTTCCATACTCTAGTAGATGTTTCTGGGACTTTCTGGGACCTTTCTTTCTGCTGACAGAATTCAACTTTCCTCTAGGCTCTGAAATGGGACAGAATGGTATATTAATTGAATGACCCTAATGGCCAGTCTAAATTTAAAATTGAAGTTTCACTTCTGTTCTGTTTCCTATCCCAAATTCTATTCATCCATATTGCCTGATATACCTTCCAAAGCTTCTGTAATGAGATTAAAGAACAACCTTAAAATATTCCAATAATCATGTCAACATATAATGATACTCCAAAATTAAATATAACCCTCTCCTATTAAATAATTTCCCAGGGATATAATTAAATTCAAAGATAAAATTTTTTTTAATTAAAATCCAAAATCTTTCATTTAAAGCCCCAAATGCCTAAATTCTGAAAAACTCCTGCCACCCTTATTGTGCAGAACAAAATCCAAAGAAATTAAAGTCCTGAATCCCAGCTTAAAATCCAAAGTCATTCTCCCCAACTTCTCATCCCGTTCAATTTCAGTTAGATGAACTCCTTATGTCTGCATTCTCTCAGCAACTGCAGCCTGTCTTTCTCCAGAGTGGATGCAGTTCCTTCAGGACGTCAGAAATTGTGTTTGTTCACTGCTAACCCGTTCAGGAGGCTCATTTTTTAAGGCTTCAAAGCATGAACAGAGCATACAAAATTACACATCACTGTCACACTTACACATCTTATAAAACAAAAGGATCCTCAACTCTTGGTGCAGTTATCCTAAACAACATTATGTTTCAGAACTCAGTACTTAATGTTTTCACAGACCATAATAGAAACTCAAAAAAATAAAAATATATATGTATATATTAGTTTCAACTTTACTAGATTTGCTGGCAAACCCATGATACTTGTCTAGAGTCCACAATCATGACCCTAAAAGTCAATTAGGATTGTACACAAATGTTTACAGCAGCATTATGCACAAGAACAAAAAAACAGAAGCAATTCAATACCCATCGACTTATGGAGAAACAAAATGTGATATATCCGAAGGATATTCAGCTATTAAAAGGAATGAGTGTTGCTACATGCTATGATATAGATGAACCTTGAAAACATTATGCCAAATGAGAGAAGCTAGTCACAAAAGGCCATATATTTTATTCCACTTAAATGGAATGTTCAGATTAGGTAAATTCATAGAGACAAAAAGTAGATTTGTGGTTGCCAGGAGAAGGGAGAATGGGAGAGCTGGGACTGGCTGCTAATAGGTGGGTTCAGGGGTTTATTTTGGGGGCGGTGGAAATACTCTAGAATTAGATATTATAGTAGTGATAGTTGTACAACATAGTTAACATACTAAAAGTCACTGAATTACATGCTTTTAGACAGTGAATTTTAGATTATATGAATCATTTCACAACAAAAAACAAATCAATTGGGAGAATCCTCTCATAAGACAGGATCTGTCTTTGTGGGATTTACCATAACTGTGGGACCAGGGTCAGGTAGGGGCTGAGATTCAGTTATCCCCTTTCCAAGTTATTGTCATTTGAGATATCCCTGTTCGGTTTTTGTTTTCTCTAAAATTTGCAGTGGAAGCATCCCCCAAGGCATCAGGTCTGAACAAAGAAATTCTTCCCATTGAGCATTTTCCTAGCCTCTTAGTTTCCACTTCCCCACGGCCAGCCATCTTCCCAGCATGCAGTGCTGCATCGCGTGGGCTCCGACTGCGGGCCCTCCCCGCTTTCCCCGGAGCTGGTATTTTCGGTCCTGAGCCACAATTGCGGCTGCCACTCGCTGTAGAATTGCTTAGACGTGTGAAACCTGCATCCCAGGGACGATTCTCCTGCCCCTGAGTCTCCACGACTATTCCAGCTGGAGACCCTGCTTCAGCACATTCCTGAAATAAGGCCGCTTCCGGTGAAGTCACCCCTTGCAGCCTCTTGGGACCGATTCCTCCATCACTCCCTCCCTCAGGTTTAGGATGCTACAGGCTCTGAGTGTCATTTCTGTCTGCTGCATCCTTTATGCAACGTGCCTCTACCATTTCAGTTTTCTCTACTAGCAGTTTCGGGAAGACTAAGCTGATTAACCTACCTCAGAGGTTTCTTTCGTCTCCACCAAGTAGGGCCCTGACGTTGGCAGCATTTGAGTACGTTCTTTTCACTTTTCCACTGCTCTCTGTCCCTGATGTGTTTTTAATGTATTCTGCTAGATTGCATGTTATAGAGTTTTCCATGGTGAGATATTTGAAAACAGCAGGTTCAGGGGCTGCCAGAAGTATCTGCTGTTTAAACAAATTTTGTCCACAATCAAGCTTCCTGGACAGGATAATCCCTCCCAGAAGATCTCCTTCCACCAGCCCAACATTTATAACAGGCTCAGAACGGATTATAGTCCTTCCTTCTATGCCCCCCAATTCATCTCATCTTTTCTGTGCCTTCCCTCAAGCCCTGACCATAAATTTCTTGGGCATGTTTTCCTAGGGCACAGCATAGAATAAGTGGTCCCCTCAAAAGACACCCACTAATTTTTTGAGTTTTTGCACTGATGTGCCCAGCCTTCTCCCCTCAAATCTGTTCTAACACTCTGTAACCAAGTCATACGGTTGTCTCAATATTTGATTAGGGGGGTCCCTCCTTGCCCTTACTAGGGAGTCTTTCTGCAGCTTTCAGACACACCCTCTCAAGGATCATTCTAGACTGCTGAGGTCCTGCCTCTCTTGCTCTCTAGAGTTTATCATGTACCAGTCACTCTTTCTGATATAGTAACAATGAAAGAATAACCCCTTTCCCGAAATCGTCTTTGAGAACAGGTGGACCATCTACATCTGTCCCTCCTGACCTTACAGATGTTGTTTCCCCTTCACATCTGTTGATCCTAATCAATAAAACCTCAATCTTCCTCATGAGGAAATCCTTTGTTTCCTCCAGCTAAATCATACCGAATTCCTTTATTCTCTTCAAGTGCACATATTCTTATATTAAGGTTTAAGCATACTTTTCATCAAACCACTCTGCTTCCTCTTTGATTTCCTGAGCAAACCTGATTCCTTGAGACTGAGCACACCAGGCACAGGCTTTCCAAATTGCCTTTTAAGACTTTAGCCTGGCAATAGCTTCACTGAGGTGTTTTCTACTTCAACCCAAGAAGGTGCCATTTTCAATAATAAGGCCCACATCTTTTTGTTTGTTAATAAAATTCTAGCACCCTTCCATGAGCAAAGGTACAGTTTAGGTCTTAGAATGGTCTAATACCAAGATCAGAGTTTATCTATATCAACAAATTCATAGCCAACTTCAAACTACAGACTGGGGACTGGCTCTTAAGAGCCTGTATAGAAACCATGTATGTCCATGGATTAGTCCTTCCCTAGATTCCTCCATTGGCCCTGAATTCAGTCCAAAACAGCACAAAAAGAAAGCATCCAGTCTACACCTGTACACACAATTTTAAAGCTTACTTACACACTAGTTCTTCAGTTCATACATGGAATTTAGTTGCACTAAATCCCTGGCCTGCAGACTTGTTTGAAGAAGATTTTAAAAGTGGCAAACAATTACCTAGATCCCCTCCCAACCAAGATGCTCTTGTGTTTCTAAATGAGTCCTTACCACAGCTGCACTTGTTCCCAAGGCCCTAATTCCCCACTGTCTGCTGAGACCTCACAAGGACTGTCAATACCAATGCTGAAGGCAACCCGCCAGACTGTCCACCCCAGGAGGTATATCTGTCTTGTTCGCACCTGTGTTCCCAACACCTAATGGAACAAATCACATAATCAATTCTTAATATTTCTTAAATGAATTAAAACATATCCACACAATAAAATATAAAAGACTATGGTAAGTTATGATTTAGAACTACTATTTTATAATTAAAAAGCTTACAAAATAATATTATTATTAAAAGAAGTTCACAAAATAATAGATGGTAAGTCTGTTTTTACAATAAAAAATATAAATGGAAAGATGGATGCATAGAAAAGAGGAAAAGGAAGTAAAATTCTGACAGTGGTTCTGTATGGGATGTGGGATTTCTAAGTGCCTTTATTTTCTTCTTTATCTTTTCTTCTATTTATTTTTCACAGTGGCAGGTTTAACTTTTGCATACAAAACAAATTTAAAGGAAAAAGAAGAGGAAGGCAAGGAAGAGTTGTCCATTATTACTGTCACCTCCCATGACAGTCACCAGCTCTCCAGGACAGCAGCAGCAATGTTGAAGATACTTTGGCTAAAGATTCACCTTCACTGCCTCCAGCATCCTGCCAAACAATGAAACAAAAAGCTGAATTTATTGCTTACAAAGCAAGGGAGCTGTCCTTCTTAGGTACGTTATCTCTGAGCAAAGCAGAGAGCTGATCTTATGGAGGCTTTTGGAACATGAGTTCTACTTTCAACACAGTAAGCATTTAGGGATAGGCTGAGCTTTAGCTATGAATATGTAACTACTGGAGTTGTGTTGGTTGACTGACTTCCAGAAGCCTGGGGCTGCCACTGATTGGCTAGCTCCCAGAAGTTTGTTTACTGGTGTAAAATTGCCATTAATGAGTTGGGACAGGTATAAAACTAGTTCTAGTGGTTACTTTCTGCCATGGCCAAAGACTAAGCAGTCCTTGCCTAGGAGAAGAGGAATACTTCATCCTCCATACTCCCTTTCCGACCTCCCGTAACCAGAGGTTTAGGGATTGTCCACACCGCATCACTATTGTTAATTGCACCTGAAGTGGTTTTGGTTGTAGAGGCTGCCTTAATCCCTCTGTGCTGCTACAACAGAATACCTCAGACTGGGTAATTTATTTCTCACAGTTCTGGAGGCTGGGAAGTCCAAGATCAAGGTGCTGGCAGGTTCCGTTACCTGGTGAGGGCTGCATGCTCTGGAGGATACACTGTGTCCTCACATGGACAAAGGCAGATGGGCAATAGGGATGGACTCCCACCATCAAGCCCTTTCATAAGTACACCGAATCCCGCTCACAAGGGAGGAGGCCTCATGGCCTAATCATCTCTTAAAGGCCTCACCTCTTAATACAGCATATTGGCTGTTAAATTTCAACATCCGAATTTTGGAAAGGACTCCTTTAAATCATAGCAGAGGCCTAGTTCTCAGCTTGTGCATCAGTCAGCATGATTTTATCCCATTTTTGCCTTTGTATCATTTGTTGAATCATTTGTCAGAGGCTGTGCAGAAACATTTAAGATTTTGGACAACAGACATTGATTATGAGACAAATCAAAATAACTAAAAGTATTATAAGAGGGGACTGGGAGGCACTCCAGAACCATGACCTAGTATTTTCCAGCCCTGGCCAATAAAGCAAGTCCTACAACTGCGGTCCTACATCTCGGTCCTACAACCGAGATCAACAATCCAAGTACAACAAAGTGTGTTAGCAATGGCGTGGACAACTTTCACCTAAAAAATATTAAAAGCTATTCTATTATCTGTCACATCTTGGGCCACAGATGCTAGCCTGGTTTTGTGTGCCTCCAAAGCATGGGCTGTGTTACTATGTCAGTCAATGTGAGGGACAAGTATTTGATGACCACCTCAAGTTGCTCAACCACTACGGATGGGACCACTGCACCAGCAGTCTGTTTTTCCTTTTATCTGCTACACCTCCAGGGAGCATTTCGCCCTTGGAAATTCTTTGTAAGGAAATATAGTTCTCTGAGGAAGCTGGGACTCACATACTTGAAATGATCTAACTATTAGTTCTGCAGAACTATTAGCTGTGGTCCTTGGTTAGCATGGAAAAGCCTGGTTTCTATGCAGGAAAAAAACGTAGGAGCTGCACAAGAGAGTAATCTTCTGGGAAGCTCTGCATATATTGTCTCAGTGTTGTGATAAAATCTCCGCCACAATCCAAAAATACTTACATCTCCTTCTTCCCATAGAAGAATATTTACCTTCATTTATGTGTTGGTGAAGTTCAATGCAATGTAGCTTTATACCATGCTCAATTTGTTGTGTGCCTGAATATTTTTAACTTTTGATCATTGAGTAGGAATAACTCATGGTTTCAAATATTTGATACTCTTTTGGGATTTGATTTGTAGTATTTTTACCAAGAAAACCAGCAACAATGGTTAGCAGTTGGACCAATTTTATCAATTTGAGTCATGGCGTTTACATAAATATATTAATAGTTGTAGCAACTCTGTCTTGAAAGTTTATGAATAGATATCTAACATTTCTTAAGGCTTTATGTTGATATCCTTGAATGAAAATCATTAGCAGCATATTCAGCCACTATTTGGGTTTTCTAGAACATGGTATGGGAAGAGACATCCAATTCTTCACATGGGCTTTGCTAGCTATAGGTTTGGAAGAGATGAATTAGAGAATTACATTGGAGATTGTCTCTAGTAAAACCTAGCAAGTTATTAGGAAGTGGGGACAGAAAAATAAGCTAATACAGAAGTGTATAATCACATACTATTAAAGAGGAAAACCATTACCAAAAGAATAAAGAGCAAAGGTATGCTAAGTGTGAGTCTATGGTTAATACATCTAGGAGAATCTTGTTCTGATGGTCACAGGTGGAAACTATCTACTTCCAAGGATTTTCCCGTCAGTAGTTGACTTCCAAGGACCATGTGCTTCTGGAGGTTCTCTGAATAACTAGGTTTAAGATTGATAAGAGATATCACTCTCCAAATCTTGTCATTCGAGGGTGGATAATGATACTGTTTTAGTCAGGAAATATGTTTTCAAGGATCAATTCTATGTGATTTGATTTCTGTACTGGAAGCCAAAAGTATCTGAAAAGAAACTTTCCCACAAGGTTCAAAGACAGTATTTCTCAGATATCTTTTGCCAAACATCAAGTCACTTTTTCTATGCCATACAGAGTTGATTATATAATTGACTAGGAAAGGAAATCTGTAACTGCTGATGAAAGTCTCTTACAATATTTATCTATATTAGCTTGTAAAAGATTAAAATCAAATATGGATAGAGACATTACCAGTCCCATAGGAAGGCCTGTGACCAGTTCATAGAGGAACAATTCACGACTTTCTTAGGGAAGACTAGGCTAAAGGTGGCTGATAGCTTGGGTGATTTTAGCTTGAACATTCTATTTGTTCCTTTTACTTTTCCAATGACTTAATGATGATAAGGACAGTGAAGTTCCAAAGTAAAAGGCAAAGCCTTGCATAATTCACAGATAACTGGCCCAGTAAATGTGTCCCTATCACTGCATACATAAGTTGGAATTCTCTAGGTAGGGGACATAAAATCTGATAGCTTTTCAGCTAGAGTGAGTTCTGTGGCTTTTTGACAGAAGAATGCTTCCATCGTGTTTCCCCAAAAATACGACATGGTCTTATTTTTCCTCAAGAAGACACCCTAGGGCTTATTTTCAGGGGATGTGTTATTTTTTTTTAAGTATGGTACAACAATCTACATTTATTCAAATATAGTTAAGTCGTTTTCTTCTGGAACATCATCATCACTCTCCAAACCCCAAATTCCATCCTGAATTTCTTGCAACTCTATTTCCTTTAGAACCACTGGCCCCAATGTCTCATGTCGAGCAATAGAGCTCTCATGGGGCAGATGGGAAGGGCTGCTCCTCTTCTTTCCCGCTCCGCGAGGAAATGCATGGGTTGCGCAGATACCCTGCGTAGCCACGCCCATCACTAGGTCTTATTTTTCTGGGTAGGGCTTATATTGCACAAATGCTTAGAAGTCCTGCTGGGGCTTATTTTATGGGTAGGTCTTATTTTCGGGGAAACATGGTACGTATTTCCCTCACGGCCACAAATGTGTATACTAACAGATGTTCAATACCCATGAAGGGAGAAAACTGTAGGAAATCCATTTGGAGATGTTCAATGGACCACTTAGGATGTGGTTCTAGTCCATGCTTCTCATTCCCTATTTTTCCTGCTTATATTGGTTACAAGAATAACATGAGCTGTCTATATCCTCTGCTCTCCTAGAAAAGTGTCTCCATCAGTATTTGTTTTGTATCATGGACACAATTTGTCCCTACCATGATGGGTTGTCTAATGGAGAATCTTGACAAGTATGGATTTGCAGTTATCTGAGACTATCAGTGGCCACTCCGGCTTTGCCAAATTATATCCTCATGGATATTATAATCCAATTGTTTCCAGTGTAGCTGTTCAGAATTGCATGCCATTTTTGTGCATTTATTATGGAATCCTTTAATGTCTTCATGAATTTTTCTCTCTGTTCTTAAGAAATCTTTGCATAAGGACTTTGGTCAGAGCAGCCTATATAGCATAATGATCTCTAGAGCATTTTTTCTACATTTTACAGTCTATGTTGTGCTGTGGGCTTCTTTCAGACAGCAATGTCTTTAGATAGCATGAAAGCATCCAAAAATTCATATACTTAGTAACTATTTACATAAGGGCACATGAGGATAAGAAATTTTTTTGTTTCCATAGTATTGTCATGAATATTCCAAATATACACTATCAGTGTATATGTTTACCCTTTTAACTTTCAGCAACTTGACATGCCCTAGCGAGGGCCAGATTTTTGGCCACTTAATAATGGATATTTCCATTTAACAACAAAATAGTGTGGCAACTCTCTGTATTTCTGGTACACTTCTGAATGATTTTGAAAAAAGTTTATTTTCTAAGGTAAGTGGTTAAAGATCACTGCTACTGATTGTTTAAAAATATTGTTCATAATAATTATATTTTGTTTATGCAACTATGATTTATGTTCATGTTTTACCTCACCTAACAATTATTCTTGACTTAGTTTTTCCTTTACCTGGCCCTAAATCTGCAATAATAAAACTGCCCAGATGTGTTTTATGCCTATACTATCATTAGATTTCCTGGAATGATCACCAGGTGACATAAAACTTTGCTCCTTTGCCTTATAAATGGCAAGGATAAGAAAATAATTAGGTTTGTTTCAGCATTCTCCAAATTTAATTATCTCAAAATTATTTTGAAAACTTTATGGTTTATCAAATTAAAGATGTATCCTAGAAAAGAATACCATGCTTAATTCATTTTATCCTTGAGTACTCTCAGACTTCAAGAGATCAGACGTTACTTAAATTTTTAAGAGCACAGAAAAAGATGAAACATTTTAAAACTCATATAAGGAGGCTAACATGTCCATGATTAGATACAAGGTAAATATGCAAAACACCAATGGCTTTCCTTTATATTTGCTATATTAATCACAAAAAAGAGAAAACCAGGAACACTTTTACACTGTTGGTGGGACTGCAAATTAGTTCCACCTCTGTGGGAAAGAATTTTGAGATACCTCAAACAGCCAAAAATAGAAATACCATTCAATCCAGCAATAGCACTATTTGGCATTTTCTGCCCAAAAGAGCAAAAGACATTCTATAATAAAGACATCTGCACCCAAATGTTTATGGCAGCACAATTCACTATTGTAAGGATGTGGAAACAACCCAAGTGCCCAACAGAATATTACTCAATTATAAGAAACAACGGTGATCTAGCACCTCTTATATTTTCCTGGGTTGAGCTTTAGCCCATCCTCTGAAGTGAGGTATCACAAGATCAGAAGAATAGGCTCCACTTGTACTTGCCATCAAATTGGCACTAACTGATCAACATTATGGTGTTCACACAATAGTAATATTCTCTAGGGATGAGGCTTTGGGAGTGGGTAAACTCACAACTAATGGACAAGGTGACGTTGTAGGGGGGAAAAGCCACACCCCAAATCATGGTGTGGGTGTGACAAAGTCATAACATGTAACCAAATGTTTGTACTCTCATAATATCCTGAAATAAATAAAGGAGATTAAGCAATAAAAAAGTGTTACTATATTTTATATAAAAGAAAATTTTATTAAATGTGAGAAGTAAAATTTTAATACAAAATTATCACTAGATGAAAATAGTGTTTTAAGATTATCTTATAAATCCATGATTAATATTTATTCTTGCTAAAATAAAACAGCTCAGGATCAAAAAAAAGCCAGATTATAATCACAATAGGAAAAATAATTACTAAATTTATACAAAGGAATTAAGAAATGTATAAGATGTTTTTGAAGCAAATTACAAAAACCTTATGAAAAATCTGAATTTAAATCAAAATCCTAGATAACTCAAAAAAATACAGATGACCCAGTCCCAAAATTTATATCTAAATGAACTGAAATTTAAATCAGATGGTCATTTGCATGTGATTTGATAAACTTCTCAAAGTTTGTTAAAAAAAAGAGAACACATGTAACAATAGCTACTTCCCCCGTCACCCTCCACAAAAAAAAAAGAAAACAAACAATAGTGAGTGGAGGCCTGCGTCTACAAATAAATCAATAAATAAACAGAAAACAAACAAAAAGAAAAGGTGAAAAGCCTTAGGTAAGCCTTATTTTTCCATGAGGAAAGATCTTATATAAATCAGTGTTTAAAATTAAAATTATGTAAGTTTGACGGCACTTTAACAATTATAATACATTTAAACATTTATAATGACTACAGTACCAGTACACCAAAATAATGTCCATGTAAATATCACTATATAGAATGATAAAATTTATAAAATACAAATAAGCCATCAATTAATGCCACTGAAGTATTAATGACAACTTGGTCATTTAGTATTTAAACAGCTGACATTTGGGCAGTTTGAGTATGTAAAACTACCTAATATTGGTTTTCATTTGAAAGATCCATTTAAAAGTTAGCTAAACACGCCAAGAAACATTGTTTAAAATACTATATAAATTTTCATCAGACATATATGATACAAAATATTTTCCTTTAATAAAGATTTCCATGTGTTATATATTAAATGAAAAACAATTAAAATGTCATATAAACAGACCAGTAATAAAATTTTATCTTTCAGATCATATAATTTTTCTTTAAAATCTGTACGTATTCCCGTGATGCTTTCCAAACTAGATCTTGATTTAGATTGGATTCATCAGTAGATCCTACAGGAGAAGCTATATAGGATTCAGTTTCCAATTCAGCAGCAGCTGAAAGGAAAAAGAGAGAATTAGATTCTTTATCTATTTCACAATAATGAAGTAGAAGTCAGTAAAAAAGAGTTGAGAACTTTATCAGTGTTAGTAAGAATGAAAATACGTATGCACAACTACAATACAAAATTACTATTAAATATAATGTGCCCATAGTTGTACACTGAGTTAATTATCATTGTGGTTAAGACACCATGACAGGTGTAAAACAGGGCACTACTGGAACACACTGAAGGGCCATCTATCCCAGTTTTGTGTCAATATTGTAGGCTTTTTGGTGGAGGCAATGTGTAGGTTGATACCTGGAGGACAAGGAACAAGTGTGGCAAATGGAGGGAAGAAGCAAGTGCAAAGAGCTGGAGATGAGGAGGACACTGGGGAACTCTGAACAGTCTAGTCCGGCCAGATGCCAGAGCGAAAGGGCAGAATACAGTCAGTGGCAGGAGACAAGGCTGAGTAACTGGACAATAACGAAATTGACATGGGTGTTTTTATTCCATGCTAAGGAATTTGGGACTTTTCCTGAGGGCAAAAATAAACCAAAGACAAAGGAAATGACTGGAGATTTGTCTAGTGACTGCTTATCAACTGTAATTGCTCAACTAAATATTACTAGATAAGTCTGGGGTCTTCTGGCCTTAAATCACTACCATAAACCTGAGAAACTGATGATGCCTTTGTTTGCTGAGAACAGTGTCGGGTGTGCTGGCTGACAGCTCCACAGCGATAGCAGAAGTGAAGAAAGTGTAGAGCCAGAAATGAAGAGATGCATAGGCTTCTTGAGAGTTTTTTAAAACTATGAAACATGAGGAATTAATGAGGCATAAGTATACTCTTCATGATGTTTATGTTTTCACATCCTTCATAAGATGTAAGAAAAAATATTTAACGTAGTATCTATTTACCAAACAATGGAAAAAAGGATGTCATTTGCTACTCACAGCTTATTTGAGAAATCAATTAATCTAAATTTAAATCATATATTTTGGCAACATACCTTCTTCTAGTTCTCTAGTTATGTTTTTTTCTAATTCATTTTGAGATCTCCAGAAATGGATTCTTACTCTCAGTGAAATCACATGGTTGGATTGGAAGGTGCCAGTTACATCTCCAGGGGAGACAGGGACTATATATGGCTTGACATTTAATTCTGAGTAGGAAGAATATAATTGACTGACTGATTCTCTTTGATACTACTTGCTATTTAAGCACACTTGATATTATTTCTATCTTAGTCATCAATCATTCAAATGATGACAAGATAGACATAAAGGAATTTTATTTAAAAATTTAAATATCTGCTTGATTTAACTACTTAAAAATCTCTGTACAATGACCCAGCAATGGACACAGTTTACAAAAAGTGAGATAAAAATGGTTTAAGTACAACAGCAATTAAGGATGTACTCTTACATAAGAAAATGACAAAACTTTTAACTTAAAAGAGACAATAATGTGTTTATTTAATTCATAAAAAGTGTTTAAGGCTGGGCACAGTGCCTCACGTCTGTTATCCTTGCACTCTGGGAGGCCGAGGTGGGAAGATCACTTGAGGCCAGGAGTTCGAGACCAGCCTTAACAAGAGTGAGACCCCCATCGCTATAAAAAAAAAAACAGAAAAATTAGCTGGGCATCATGGTACATGCTTCTGGTCCCAGCTACTTGGGAGGCTGAGGCAAGTGGATTACTTAGCCCAGGAGTTAGAGGTTGCAATGAGCTATGATGACACTACTGCACTCTAGCCTGGGCAACAGAGCAAGACCTTGTCTCAGGAAAAAAAAAAAGTATTTATCCTGGATTTCTTTAAATAATAAACATTCATATGTGTTTATTATTTAATTTAAAATTTAAAAACTTAGGATAGTGCTTTGATCATCTCCTTAAATGTGTGGATGCCAATCATTCACTTATGATTAGAGATAGAAAACTTCCTGCACCATCTCAAGTGTCATGAACCACAGCCAAAGTAAAATCAATTAAAATTTAAGCCAGGGAGGAGTGGGGGCAAGGGCAATATACGTAATCTTAACATTTGTACCCCCATAATATGCTGAAAAAAAAAAATTAAGCCAAAGTATCTCAAAGTATACCTTTAGTTATTGGGCAACACTATTTCATTTCCAATAACTTAAATGCAGCTTTTAAAGAAATTTAAAATGTGTTCATTTCATTATATTTATTGAATAAAGTTAACAAATGGGTATCTCTTGAAAATGATTGCTGCAGAGACTTACAGAAAACTATAAAACTTCTGTTTCATTTCTTTATTAACACAGATAATTATGACCTTTACTTAACATGCGTAAGTCAGTTAAACAACTCGGTATTTCACCAAATTAAAAACAAAAATTATATTAGAAACATGAAACTCAAAGGAAGAAAGATAACATAACTAACCTTGGTCAAGTAGTTCTCCACGCTGTTATTTGAAGTCTGTGGGCTTGAGGAAGGGATCACTAAGTTTTCTCTTGGAATAAGTTTTCTGTTGAGAACTAAACCATTATTAAGATTTCTAACACAAGGTGACTCTAGGACTGGCCTCGTAGCAAGAGTGGTGAATAAAGATCTGGTCTGCTGTTTCTCCACAAGCAGTTTGGTACTGACCTCTGCTAGCTTCTCATTAGTTCTATGAAGATTACAAGAGACAAATGCTTAGTATTTCATGTTTCTCTAAATGATTCCTAATGACTTGCATTTTTTAAAAGTTTCCATAAGAGTAAACAAAATTTTCCACTATGTCATTTTTTTAAACACTGAAAATGTGTCAGAGCATACTTACTGTGTATAATTATAGTTTAAAAATCGTTCTAAAGAAGTACCTATATTTCTAGGGGGATTTCTAACAAACAAAGTAATTCAAACAAAGTGGGAAGAGGAGAGAAATGACTATCAATGATGTATGACTTAACAGGTAACACCTGTTGCCTTCTGGAATGGCTCTACTTCTGAGATTCTTAAGGATGCCATTAGAAATACTTACGATTAACTATGTGCAATGATTAATATGTTAATTTGCTTGACTATAATAACCATTTCACTACATATAAATATATCAGAACATCATGTTGTACTCCTTAAGTATATATAATAAAAGATTAAAATTTTAAAAAACATAAAAATGCTTTGATTTAGTAAACCAGTTCAGAGATTTTTTAAAAAACTATCCCTCAAAGACATTTTCATCACCCTTATACATTTCACCAATTATGTGGGAAAAATTAGGCATTGGTACTAAGGATTACTTCAGAGCAACAACTTCTATGGCGGAGAACGAGATAGCTGAGATGGTGATAAAAAAAAAGAGCTAAAACACAGCTCCAAAGGAAATTAGCTCCTAACATTGCTAATCAAGCATCAGAGGTGGGATCTGCCATTTCTATTTTCCACACATCCCCTCAGCCTGTCCAAGGTATTATATTTAACAATTTTGTGAATTATACGTCCCTTCATCCCTACGTTAATCATTCCCTATTTTACAAGTGTGACTTTATGGAGAGTGGAAACACTATAAAGGATAGTTTGTCTCAAGGCGCCCTCTAGTGGCAATACCAAAGATCACAATCAAGGAAAGTTATTTACCAAGTGCCAGAAACTGCTGAGAGTACTAGTGGTACATGACTCTTTCGGTCTAAGTTGTAATCTTCAAGAAATTGTTAAACTCATTAATATTTCCATTTAGGGGAATGCTAAACATTCTGTTTAAACTATAAAGCTTCGAAAATCTGTAGTTTAAATATTAACAGATCAGACTAACTGCATGAGACTTTTAAAGGGGGAAAAGCCATATAAAATGAAAAAAAGAAAAAGAAACGGGGAGAAATGAAAAACTGTTCTATACTAACATTTTAAAGGTAAATTCAGGCCTGGCGTGGTGGCTCACGCCTGTAATCCTAGCACTCTGGGAGCCCCAGGTGGGTGGATCGTTTGAGCTCAGGAGTTGCAGACCAGCCTGAGCAAGAGCAAGAGCAAGACCCAGTCTCTACCAAAAATAGAAAGAAGTTAATTGGACAGCTAAAAATATATAGAAAAAATTAGCCGGGCATGGTGGCGCATGCCTGTAGTCCCAGCTACTTGGGAGGCTGAGGCAGAAAGATTGCCTGAACCCAGGAGTTTGAGGTTGCTGTGAGCTTGGCTGATGCCATGGTACTCTAGCCTGGGCAACAGAGTAAGACTCTGTCTCAAAAACAAAAAAATAAATAAAGATAAGTTCATTTACTAGCATCATTTTGCAAAATTATATTATCTAGTTAGGTTTCACTTCCCACCAGTCTCATGAATCTGTCTCACTAAAAATGAGGCTTTCAAGGCAAATTAATGAGCTTAATTTATTTTCTCTGATTCTATGTTTTGACTTGCTTGCTTAGTTTGGTTGCCAATGATTTTCTAAATTTTAATTCTTCTAGATATAGAGTTGCTTGTATTTTTCCAACTCCACTTTATTAAAGTCTTCTTGAGAAGTTTTCATTTTGGAGAGCTCAGATTCTAGATCTTTAATTCTGAGTTCCATCTGACTTCTTATTGAAGCAATATGATTCTCCCTTAACTGCTCTAAGTTTTCTTGAGATGCTGCTTGTGTCTTAAACAAATTAAAAGAATACATTTTTAAAGTAACTATAACCTGAATTTGTATATTTGTTTCTTTTAGTTTTGAGACAGTGATTCAGAGAACAATTTTAAATAGGTGAAAAAAGTGGAAGTTTAAAATATTTATCATCAATATCGAGTAAATTGATAATTTAACACAGAATTAAATCTGAATTATAAAAAAATTTCAATGATTCTTAATCTTAGTACTCAGGTAATCTGATAATTCAAAGACTTAAAAGAATCTATGTGAAGCAATTTAAAATTTTACAGACTGAATAATGTAACTTAAGAACATTCAAGAGTACACTATAATTTCTAAACCACAATTTTTTCTTTTCCTAATAGTCTTGTTTTATGTCAACTGGTCTTAATAATCAAATGATTCTCTAATGATAATGACTATTCTGAAAGATCAATTTAGTTGTAATAATGATGGAAATGGAAATATTTAAAGGGAGAAACAGATGCCACCTTCTAAAATCTACAAAACAAACACATATAATGTGCATATCCAAAATATAATTTACAGTGAAATGAATGAAAGCACATTACAGATAAACTAACCTGTAAACATAAATTGACTTCTTTTCATTTTTCTACTATATCCTGTCTTGTTTTCTTCAATCTTCCATTTATACTGTTCTACTTGACCAAGTTCTACCATATTCATTTCTATATGACTTTTGAGGTTTACTGCTTCTTGTTCCAACTTTATTTTATTCTTCTGTAGTTTTTCACATGTCTTCTGTATTGTCTTCATAGATAATAATTCCTGTCGAAGAGTTTGATTCTTTGTATCCAGATGCAGACATTTTGAAGATGTAGTTTCCAGTTCTGCTGTAAGATCATCAATCTGCATGAATAAAACAATACAGTTTGGTAATGAAGGAAGTAGGCTGAGAACAGTCTAACACAAAACCAATGACAAACTTAGAAATACGTTCAGTTTCACAAAAATGTTATCTATACTCTAATGGATTCTTCAAATGTGGACCTTTAAATTACTCAGAAAATAAAAACAAGGTTAAAGCCACCAGGAGTTACAAAAATATATTCTTTACTTTCATCATTTTTGCCACCAACATTTGTACTTGATCTAAGACTTTAATTTTGCTATTATTATTTCACATCTTTCCTGCTTAAAATGTCTCTAAGTCACCTCTTAGTAAAATGTCTCTTATCCCTTACTCCCATCATGACTGCCCATAACTTCTAAAGAAGTTTTAAGGACATCATATTCAGTTATTTAGGCCTGAGTCAACACATGGCTCCCAGAATAAGACTCTGAAAAGAAGACTCTAATTACAAATATGGACTATAAAGCCATAAGCCTTTTCCTGAATTGCAAATGTTTTATGCTAATTTGAATTGCATTCCAAGGAATGACGATTCTCAAGGTTATGGAGCAATCATGTGTCCCAGAATAAAAGTTTAGTGACATGATCCATATGTTTTCTCAAAAAACTAAAATGCCTTAACTCAATAGCACTATCTTGTAGTCCTTTGCTATTTTAAACAAAATAACGGAGCACACTAAACAACAACAAAAATGTGTTGGAATTCAATGGGACTCAGTTGGAAAGAACTACTTTCTTTTAGATGTAATGATTGTTTGATTTTTTAAAAAGTGAGTGTGGTAGTGGTTTTAAAACATGTCTATGAATTGACATTTCTCCCATGAAATTCCCTCTCCTGAATATGAGCTGCCCTTAATAACTGGTTTCTACAGAATACAACATGGTGGAACTGCTGTAAGACTTCTAAAGCTAGGTTAGATCACATTAGAAAATGATACAGCTTCCACCTGACTTTCTCTCTCTAGGGAAGCTTGCCCTTAGAATCTAGCCACCATAGTTGTAGGAGGGCCGAGCCACATGGTGAATCCTCAGGCAGGTGTTCCAGCTGACTGCCCCAGCTAGAGTCCCAGCCAAAAGCCAGCTTTGACTGCAAACATGGGATTCTAGTCCCCAGTTTCAAGTCACCCCCGCTGATGCCAGCAGAGAAAAATGAGCTGGCCCCACTGAGACTTGCCTAAAACTGCAGATTGTAAACAAGGGAAATGTTGTGAGACACTGAACTTTATACAGCAATGGATATACCAGTGTACAGATACTAACATTAATATGGGGTACTACTATTAAAAAAAAAAAATCTAAAACATGTAGAATGCCTCTGTTACAGGAGATTGATGAAAGCTGAAAGGAACTAGAGAAGAATAAGAATGAAAAAAAATCAAGGGTGAGTGTAGTGGCTCACACTGTAATCCAAGCACTCTGGGAGGCTGAGGCAGGAGGAGCCCTTCAGCTCAGGAGTTCGAGACCAGCCTAAGCAAGAGTGAGACCTCGTCCCTACTAAAAATAAAAGAATTAGCTGGGCCTGGTGGCACATGCCTATAGTCCCAGCTACTTGGGAGGCTGAGGCAAGAGGATCACTTGAGCCCAGGAGTTTGAGATTGCAGTGAGCTATAATGACACCACTGTACTCTAGCCCAGGGAAACAGAGCAAGTCTCTTTCTAAAAAAAAAAAAAAAAAAAAAAAGAATGAAAATCAAAAGGGCTTCAAAGAGACTATTACTAGAAGCCTGATGGCCCTTGTAGATGCCAACAGGAAGAGTCTCAAGGCCAGAAAATAATACTGAAACTTCATGAAAATGAAAATGATACTGGAGGAAAAGGCACTGTTGCTGCATAGCAGCTGAAAGCAAAGTCAAAGTGAAAGACAAGCTCAAGACTGGGTGTGGTGGCTCACACCTATAATCCTAGCACTCTGGGAGGCCAAGGCAGGTAGATCCCTCAAGGTCAGGAGTTCGAAACCAGCCTGAGCAAGAGTGAGACCCCGTCTCTACTAAAAATAGAAAGAAATTAATTGACCAACTAAAAATATATAGAAAAAAATAAGCCAGGCATGGTGGCGAATGCCTGTAGTCCCAGCAACTCGGGAGGCTGAGGCAGGAGGATCGCTTGAAATCAGGAGTTTGAGGTTGCTGTGAGCTAGGCTGACGCCATGGCACTCTAACCCAGGAAACAGAGTGAGACTCGGTCTCAAAAAAAAAAAAAGATAAGCTCAAGAAAGAGTATTAAATATAAAGGGAAAGCAGGGCTTCCTGGTTTGAAATATCTGTTTCCCATTTGTAGCTTCCTCATGTCAAACTGCCAAATGCAGGTAGTACCTGACATAACAACTTTTCAACTTTACAATGGGACAAAAGCCACAAATGCTGAGTGCACTCCTTGATTTACAAAGGGGTTAAGTCTGAACAAGCTCATTATAAACTGAAAATATTGTAAGTTGAAAACACACTTCCAACTTCCAACATTTTCACCTATGACGGTTTATCAGGACGTAACTCCACTGTAAGTCAAGGAGAATCTGTATTACTAAAATCAATGGCCTCTGGGAGAAAATCAAATGGCTGTGAGGAAAACACGCTCTGAAGAGGAAGCCAACTCCATGACTGTAAACTCCTTTATTAAGACCTCAGAAAGATTTACCATGATGCCTCAAATTCCCTTAAGGATATTAAGGGCATAAGAATCTTTTTTTAAAATTTAATGTTTTTTTGATAGAGACAGGGTCTTGCTGTGTTGCCCAAGCTGATTATTCCTTGTTGTTAGTATACTCTGTTTATTGTTTATAATTTATATGTAAACTGATGGGGAGTATCTCATACTTTTTAATAGCTACATGAGATTTCACTATTCCATTGTGTAAACGTACAATTTTTATTTTTTTATTTTTACATTTTTTTTAGAGACAGAGTCTCGCTCAGGCACCCAGGCTAGACCGCAGTGGCATGATCATAGCTTACTGTGGCCTTCAACTCCCAGGTTCAAGCAATGTTTTTGCCTCAACATCCCAAGTAGCTGGGACTACAGCCATGTGCCATCATGCCTGCTAAATTTTCTTATTTTTTGTAGAGGTGGTATCTCATTATGTTACCCGGGGGACTGAGGCAGTAGTATTGCTTCAGCCCAGGAGTTTGAGGTTGCTGTGAGCTAGGCTGATGCCACGGCACTCACTCTAGCCCGGGCAACAGAGTGAGACTCTGTCTCAAAAAAATAAAAATTTAAAAAAAATTTAAGGGGCCGGGCACGGTGGCTCACGCCTGTAATCCTAGCTCTCTGGGAGGCCGAGGTGGGAGGATCGTTTGAGCTCAGGAGTTCGAGACCAGCCTGAGCAAGAGCGAGACCACATCTCTACTATAAATAGGAAGAAATTAATTGGCCAACTAATATATATAGAAAAAAATTAGCCGGGCATGGTGGCACATGCCTGTAGTCCCAGCTACTTGGGAGGCTGAGGCAGCAGGATTGCTTGAGCCCAGGAGTTTGAGGTTGCTGTGAGCTAGGCTGACACCACGGTACTCACTCTAGCCTGGGCAATAAAGTGAGACTCTGTCTCAAAAAAAAAAAAAAAAAAATTTAAAAAGGTTTCTGGAAAATTAGTAGGATCCACAAACTTTTCCTCCATTCATTAAATAGCAATAGAGTACCTGTATTTTTTTCCCCAGCACAGTGCTAGGAAATGAGGATAAATAAAAAATGTTCTGTCCTTACCTCAATTTTATAAGATTCAGGATACTACTTATTTCATACACCAAGTTATTTTTTACGATTAAAAACCAACCTGCTTGCAATATGCCAGGCACGGTTCTATGAGCTTCTACACATTCGAGCTCACTTAATATTCACAATAACTATATTATTTCCACTTTAGAGATGAACACACGGAAGTTAAGAAATTGCCTGAAGTCATAGAACTAGCATGCAGCAGAGGAGGGATTCAAATCCAGATCTTTCAAACCTGAAAGCATGTGTGAACCAGCACACCTACATGCCCCCTGGGATCTGCTCAGTGGTTTGCAAAGGGTGACCCCCAGACCAACTGGCAACACGACGATGTTTCCCCGAAAATAAGACAGGCTCTTATATTTATTTTTCCTCAAGAAGACACTCTAGGGCTTATTTTCAGGGGATGTTTTATTTTTTTTTAATTACGGTACAACAATCTACATTGATTCAAATATAGTTAAGTCGTTTTCTTCTGGAACATCATCATAACTCTCCAAATCGCGAATTCCATCCTGAATTTCTTGTGACTCTATTTCCTTTAGAACCATTGGCCCCAATCTCTCATGTCGAGCAATAGAGCTCTCATGGGGCAGATGAGAAGGGCTGCTCTTCTTATTTACTGCTTCATGACTAAATGCATGGGTTGTGCAGATATCCTAAATAGCCATGCCCATCACTAGGTCTTATTTTCGGAGTAGGGCTTATATTGCACAAATGCTTAGAAATCCTGCTAGGGCTTATTTTATGGGTAGGTCTTATTTTCAGGGAAACACTGTAGGAACTCATTACAAATGCAAACTGTCAGGACCCACCCATACCTCTGGGCTGCAGGGCAGCCACTGGAGGGTTCAACAGCCCTACCACAGCCCTCCATGTGGTTTCCAGGGATGCTACAATTTAAGAACCACTGGCCTAAACCTTTCAGACAAATCTTAATGTTAAAAATGAAATGATTACCATTTTGGAAAGTCCAAAATATAAAAGTTTTCTCCTATTTAAAACGACTATAAATAAATCAAAATAACGTTAATTCATTTCCTCACTGCCACTGACCACAAAGTTTCTCTCCCACACATGACAAAAGGCCTAATCCATACCCTGATTATACCATGTACAAAAAGTATATTCTGATGGGCCTTACAGGGAACTGAGCTAAATTCAAAACATGCAAAGAATGCAGAGGTCTGAACTGACTCTTCAGAAGTTAATCAGAAGTCATAATAGGAAGAAAAAAAAATATTTTGAATGTCAGCAGAAGCTTTATAGATCTTGAGCCATAACTCCATAATCCTTTTCACCCTGGGCGCAACTCCAAATTTTTACTACATCACTTCAACAAATTTCCAATTGCCAAAAAAAGAAGTTACAACCTTCAGAAATATTTGATTCTCAAGATTCAAACTGCTTTAAGTACAAATACAGAGGAACTGTCTTTCAAAAAGGGTGTTTCTATCACAAATGAAGCTAATCAACCCCTAATGACACATCAGACCCTCTGACAGTGTCCACCACAGCAAGAGAGGCTAACGTTTCCCTGCCCCACCTACACCTGCCTGTGACAACATCCTCCCAGACACTTCTCTTTGCAAAGCTCTTTCCCCAACTCAGGTTCTCAATTTGAGCAGTATAGCTCTACATGTATTCAAGTTTGCCTATTTCTCATAAGGCCTTTTTGTTGTTGTTAAGGGGATAGAAGAAAGAGTATGAGAAATAAGTATATTCTAGCATGGACCACAAATTGAAATCTATCATAAACCAAGTAACTCTTTGAAGCTATTCACTTGCATGCTCAAATCATTAATTTTATAAAGTTCAGGATTTTACTTATTGTAAAAATTGAAAACATAAATGTGAAGATTACGGAGTACCTAGCCCCAAGGTTGGACCACAGGACAGCCATAAACCTGCCTTAAAATGCCTGATGACCTGATTGTGGCGGGCAAAGGTGAAGAGACCTTCACATGAGGGCAGCCTTTTAATCTGCCTGGCTGCTTACAACCACCCACATTTTGATGCCCTCGCTCACCCAAGGGCTGGCAGCACTGCCAAGAATCACCGTACAATAGCCGGACCCTATTTAATTTCCCTCCCTCAAATCGCCATCAAATCAAATCCCCTGAGAGCCAGCTAGTGGTTCCAAGAAACAAATTACCATTGCTCTCTTCCCCACCCACAACATGTAACTGAAATAAACACCCACTCCAACCACTTAAAGATGTTCTCATTTAGATTTCTGTCCTACCCTTTTAAAAGTCCAGGGTTTTCTTCAAAACATCTTGCTAAATGTAATCATCCCAGCTCATCTTTATTCTCCACTAACACTGCCACTTTTACACCTAAAAATGGTTATTGCTTTTTATCAAAGCAACAGGTATGTTTTTTCATCTCCCTTCCATAACAGTCAGTAACAAGCAAGACTGACTAATAGCTCATATCACCAGACAGAAAAGAATACCCCCATCTTTCATAAGTAAAGCAATATGATAATAGTGTTCTCCTAAAAACAATAGATTAAATGACTTTTCAGGAAAAAAAAACTTATACATGCCAGAAAATGTTTTCTCCTTAAGCATCTGTTAAATAATAGTAGTTAGTAAATAATCTTGCTACATTTACCCACTTCTTTTAAAGAATCAGTAATCCAAGAAAGCAAAGCATACCACTGTGCTCAAATACTGCAGTCACACCTCACATAAGACTTTCAAAAAAAACACAAGCCATTAAAAAAGAAAAGTTCAACTATACATGAATGAGGCCAATAAATCTACACTCTGGTGTGGGTTCCTGCCCACAAGGAGAACCAGACAGCTGTGTAGTAGAAGTTATATCTCAAATTACAGGCATATCTCAGAGATATTGCAGGTTAGGTTCCAGAAGACCTAAGTAAAATGAATATCACAATGTCACACGAATGTTTTGATTTCCCAGTGCATATAAAGTTATGTTTATACTATACTGCAGTCTACTGTGTGTGCAATACCATTATATACTTTTTAAAAACAATGTACATACATAAATTTTTAAATGCTTTATTATTTTTAAAAAATGCTAACAATCATCTGAGCCTTCGTTGAGTCCTAATCTTTTTGTTCGTGGAGGGTCTTGTCTCGATGTTAATGGCTACTGACTGATCAGGGTGGTGGGTGCTGAAGGTTGTGGTGGCCGTGGCAATATCTCAAAATAAGACAACAATGAAGTTTGTCACACTGAATGACTCGTTCTTTCATGAAAGATTTCTCTGCAGCATGCAATGCTCTTTGATAGCGTCTTATCCACAATAGAACTTCTTTCAAAATTGGAATCAATTATCTCAAACCTTGCCACTGCTTTATTAACTAAGGTTATGCAATATTCTAAATCCTTGGTTCTAACTTCAACGATGTTCACAGCATCTTTACCAGGAGGAGATGCCATCTCAGGAAACTACTTTTTTGGCTATCCATAAGAAACAACTACCCATCCATTCAAATTTTATTATGAGATAACAGCAATTCAGTCACATCTTCAGGCACCACTTTTAATTCTATTAATAGTTCTCTTGCTAGTCCCACCACATCTGCAGTTACTTCCTTCACTGAAGTCTTCAACCCCTAAAAAGAAATGCATGAGGGCTGGAATCTACTTCTTCCAATTTCCTGTTGGTGTGGATATTTTAACCTCCTCCCATGAGTCATGAATGTTCTTAATAGCACCTAG
The DNA here is from genome assembly GCA_008750895.1 of Mirza zaza. NCBI lineage: Eukaryota > Metazoa > Chordata > Mammalia > Primates > Cheirogaleidae > Mirza > Mirza zaza. The sequence continues at coordinate 3,920 of VSMD01062706.1, read as the reverse complement.
AATAATGAATTCTTGCTAGAAGGTTTTCAATTTACTTTACCCGGATCTATCAGAGGACTCACTGTCTATGGCAGTTACAGGCTTACAAAATGTATTTTTTAAATAATAAGACTTAAAAGTCGAAATTACTCCTTGATCCATGGGCCACAGGATGGATGTTGTGTTGGTAGACATGAACAAAAACATTGATCTCCTTCTACATCTCCATCAGAGCTCTTGTGTGACTAGGTGTAATGTCGATGAGCAGTAATTCTTTTTTTTTTTTTTTGAGACAGAGTCTCACTCTGTTGCCCAGGCTAAAGTGCCATGGCATCACCCTCGCTGACAGTAACCTCAAACTCCTGGACTAAAGCCATCCTCCTGCCTCACCCTCCCGAGTAGCTGGGACTACCGGCATGTGCCACCATGCCCTGCTAATTTTTTGTATATATATTAGTTGGCCAATTAATTTATTTCTATTTATAGTAGAGACGGGGTCTCGCTCTTGCTCAGGCAGGTTTAGAACTCTTGACCTTGAGCAATCCTCCGGCTTCGGCCTCCCAGAGTGCTAGGATTACAGGTGTGAGCCACCATACCCAAACAATGAGCAGTAATTCTTTAAAGGGAATCATTTTTTCTGAGCAGCGGGTCTCAACAGTGGGCTTACAATATTTAGTAAATCATGCTACAATGAGATGTGCCATCATCCAGGCTTTGTTGTTCCATTTATACAGCACATGCAGAGTAGATTTAGCATCATGCTTAAAGGATCTAAAATTTTCCAATGGTAAATGAACATTGGCTTCAACTTAAAATCTCAGCTGTATTAGTCCCTAACAATAAAGTCAGCCTGTTCTTTGAAGCCAAACACTGACCTCTCCTTTCTAGCTATGAAAGTCCTAGATCACATCTTCTTCCAATAGAAGGCTGTTTCGTCTACACTGAAAATCTGTTATTCAGCATAACCACCTTCATCAATGATGTTAGCTAGATCTTGCAGTTAACTTGCTACAGCTTCTCCATCAGCACTTGCTGCTTCACCTTGAAATTTATGTTACAGAGACAGCTTTTCCTTAAACTTCATGAACAACCTCTGCTGGCTTCCAACTCTTCTTATACCACTTCCTCACCTCTCCGGTCTTCGCACAATTAAAGAGTCAGGGCCTTGTTCTGGATCACGCTTTGTCTTAAGGGAATGTCATGGCTGGGTTGATCTTCTGTTCAGATCACTAAGACTTTTTTCATATCAGCAGTAAGTCTGTTTTGCCCTCTTGTCATTCATGGGTTCACTGGAGTAGCACTTTTAATTTCCTTCAAGAACTTTTCCTTTACACTCACGACTTGGCTAACTGTTGGCACAAGAGCCCTAGCATTCAGCCTATTTCAGCTTCGGACATGCCTTCCTCATTGAGCTTAATCATTTTTAGCTTTTGATTTAAAGTAAGAGACATGCGACTCTTCACTTCAACACTAAGAGGACATTGTAGAGTTATTAACTGCCCTAACTGCCATACTGTTGTGTCTCAGGAAATAGGGAGGCTGAGGAGGAGGAGAGATATACAGAACAATTGATGGGTGTAGTAGTTAGAACACAAAACACATGCATTTATCAATTAAGTTCGATGTCTTATACAGGCACCGCTCATGACACCCCAAAACAATTACAATGGTAACATCAAAGATCACTGATCACAAACCACCACAGCAGACATAATAATGAAAAAGCTTGAAATATTCCAAGAGTTACAAAAATGTGGCAGAGAAACACAAAGTGAGCAAATGATGTTGGGAAAACAGCACTAAAAGACTTGTTACACACAGGGTTGCCACAAACCATCAAACAATGTACAAACTGTTTTGTAAAAACAATGCAGTATCTTCAGAGTGAAGCACAATAAAAGAAGGTATGCTGGTACCAACAATTTCCTTCACTTTAAATTAAGCTCCCCTTTTCTTCCAAATAATCTACTAAATTTTATAATGGTAAATGAGCATTGGCTTCAACTTAAAATCTTTTGATTAGGTATTCATTCACTGAAGACATTCATTGCAATGCTGTCTGAACTGCAATTACTGCAGAAACAGCTGCTGTACATTTATTTGTATCTTTGTCAGTGAAATGTTTATAATAAGGGAAAAAAAACAAAAAAAACCTGTTTGAAATCTCCAAAAAGCAGCATCCAGTGCACCATCTAGTGGAAGTCAGGTAATATCATAATTAATTTTAAAAAAGGAAAAAAAGAAAAAAATCCGCAGAAACCCTGAAAACCATCGGGGCTTGTGGGTTGAGCTAAAGCCTCAGGTAAGAATACAGGCAAATATTTTACAAACAGCCAAAATGTCCCACACTGAAGGAGGGCTGGGCTCATTAGAAGAAAGGACTCATTTTCTTTACAAATGAATGGAAGATAAAAATGTCTTTATGGAAATTTTTGTTTGGGCGCTAGAATTTTTAATTTGACTGGAGAGAGAATGTTAAGTAATAGTACTAAAGCATAAACAGGCAAATAAATGCAGAGGTAGACTGACAGTCTTGTGTAAGACATGCCTTTGTGTTTCACAAATAAGTTATGTCAAAAGGTATATGTAACAAGCAACAGATGTATTAGCCACAAAACAAGAGATAAGTTCATGATTAGAACACTTCATTCAGTAATTCATAAGCCATTTTACGTTCCTGATAACTAAATTTAACACAATTCTTTAGAGTTCCTTAAGTTTTGACATCATGCAAGAGGTTGCTCCCACCTACCCATTTAAACCTGCTCTTTGCAAACCCAGTCCTTTGTGTAAAAAAGGAAAAAGAAAAATTTTAAATAAAAATATAAAGAAAAAATAAAAAATAAACCTGATCTATACTAACCTCCAAACTTCCTTGCCTGAGTTATTCTAATTAAGAAATTATTGGCCCGGTGCGGTGGCTCAAGCCTGTAATCCTAGCTCTCTGGGAGTCCGAGGTGGGAGGATCGTTTGAGCTCAGGAGTTCGAGACCAGCCTGAGCAAGAGCGAGACCACATCTCTACTATAAATAGAAAGAAATTAATTGGCCAACTAATATGTATAGAAAAAAATTAGCCGGGCATGGTGGCACATGCCTGTAGTCCCAGCTACTTGGGAGGCTGAGGCAGCAGGATTGCTTGAGCCCAGGAGTTTGAGGTTGCTGTGAGCTAGGCTGACACCACGGCACTCACTCTAGCCTGGGCAATAAAGTGAGACTCTGTCTCAAAAAAAAAAAAAAAAAAAATTATCTTTCAACCCTTCTATAAATTTACACTAAAGATTTCCCAAAACAAAGTCACAAGTTATAACCAAAATACATTATACTTCGTTTGTATGTGTTTTAAGCATAGTAATTATTTCCATTTCAATTAATTATTTCATTTTCAATTCAATTCAATTGTACCAAAGTCCACTACTAAGCCAGAGATGCAAACATAAAGTTGTGGAAAGCCTCCCAAAACTTAACACAGAGATTTTCACATAGCACAGTTTTGTTCGTTTGGTTTTGCCTGTGTGGTAAATTACCTTTCTGATGAAATTCAAATTATCTCAGCAACCTAGGTGGAGGAGAAAAAGAAAAAAAAACCTCACAGATAATACCTCTTTACTTGAAAACAAACATCTCCATCTCTGATTGGTGTACATGTGATGAAATTGGTATGCTAAGGTTGCCTGATGGTGGGGACCTTCCCCAGATCTTGGACTGAATCCATTACGAGTATAAAATGAAGTAGGAGTCAAGCGACTGGGGTAGAATTCCTTTCCCGTCTAGGGCGTTCCGCTTGTGCACCTGTACAACGCGCACGCTGTGCACAGCCTACCTAGAGAATAGAGGGTGGCATGCTGCAGCTGACACGGTGCAATGAGATTCTCAACTAAAAGACCTAAATGGGAAAAAATTCTGTTCTGTAGACTCAGAATGGACCTGGACCCAGAGAACA